>JAFEMH010005189.1:0-173731 GCA_022495995.1 Adenophora triphylla var. japonica | reverse complement strand
ACCAATGAATGGTATAAATCGAGTATGACCATGGGTCATAAATCGAGCAAGTCCCAATGAATTGGGCCCAAAGTAAAACTTACATAATTCCCAAATACGACATACGAAATGGGCTTCCCTACCTATACTCGTCATGCCTACTCGTAATTTCCCACTATGTCGACCTAGACATAATAAAACGACTTTATGACTAAGGCGTCAATGAAGGAGTATGCCAATCAAGGCAAACCCATATGTTGAATAAGGCACAGTCAAATGTCGACCTAGGCCTACTCAGCCACCATCATGACAAGGGGAATGGGTTTTCCTACCCTTGTTCATCTCCTTACTCGGCATGCACATAAGTCGACCAACATTCTATGTCAAGTAGCAAGCCTGATTGGCATAGGTACTGTTATGGGTATTTTTCAGCATGGTGACATCTCCAGTTGATCCTACATGTCAAGATGTTATTCCACTGTAAGTATTACTTAACATATTTACTAATTCATTTTTTATAATATTTTTATTAATATTTTACAGTAAAATAGAGAGATAAACACGGGATACTTTCTAGCACGTATAACCTCTCTTCAACGGCAAAGTGGACTTGGTCTTGTGGACGTTGAGGAGATAATCTTGGATGCCGAGATTATAGGAACTACTTCTTACCCGTTCATAGTTGTTCTTATTTAAGGGGAGATGGAGATGGAAAAATACACATTCTTTTTCACACACTACGCACACATCATTTGTAATCCTCTCCATCATCTTCCGCAGTTGTAATCTCAATTATCATAGTGAGACATTTAAGGTTGGAGACATAACTCCCGGAGTTTTTTCCGAAGAGGTTATCATCTCTAAGGTTTTCCTCATTAACAAATCTTTGTGTCACCTTTTATTTCCATGATTTTTGTTCCATTTAATTGAATTCCATAGTCCCCTCCGTGTTATTTAAATCCGTACACTTGTCAAAGTTAAGATTCTACATTATTGATTTTTCTACCAAAACAATTTGGCGCCCACCGAGGGGCCGCGTGGTTTATTGATTAATTGGATCATTTCCTAAAAGAGTTCGTCATGTCAACCCCTCCCAATGTGTCCACCGCCGGCAAGGGTACCACTGTCACTCCAACATCAGGAGGTAGAACCACCTTATTGCCGCCACCTCCTCAGTCGGGACCTCAGCAGACGCAACCTACAAAGGCCCCACAAAAGGAAGCGACCTCTTCCAATGTGGATGCTGACATTCGGAGTATCTTGACCAGGTTAAATCAAAGGTTGGATCAGTAAGATAGCAATTCGAAGGTACTGGCCAATTCCATGACTAAGATGCAGAGGGATCAACAGCTCATCGCTTCTCGGCTCGAAAACATCTCACCATTACGTGCAAGGAACCTCAATTTCGACAACACTGAAGGATCTATGCTCCAGAGTGAATTTATCCCAATGGGTGCTCCACCTCAGACTCATCAGTCGACACCCTTAATGACGTCGATATCCTTGTCTGGGGACACCCTAATGACGCCACCTTCAGCAGGATTTACCTCGTTCATCCCATTCATTGACAACACCACTGTCACAACTACCACAGAAAACTCTGGTTTGCTGAATAATCTTTTCAATAATAATACTTTCAATCGTATTCCTATGGCTGACCCTTTTGCAGGAAACCCATTAGCCAAGCGGATGTAGGATCTCAGGGAGCTGATAATGAAAGTGCCAGGCATAACTCCTCCAATCCAACCAGTGACTCAGAACTGCTACAATCAATCCCGGTTTGTCCCAACAATTGCAAATGTCGACATCCTGAAGCGTTTCAGGGTTCCATCCATGAAGTTGTATGACGGCAACACAGATCCAGAGGAGCATGTTGCCCACTATCAAGAAAAGATGGACATAGTTCATATCCCCCTTCAATTCAGGGAGGCTTGCTTGTGCAGAGGATTTGGATCGACCTTGGTTGGACCAGCTCTCAAATGGCTGATTAGGCAACCCCTAGGTTCAATTGGTTCATACGCCCAGCTTATCAACATGTTCTATAACCAGTTCTCATGCAGTCAACAATTCGAGAAGCTGATAAGTGACCTCTACAATGTGACCCAGCAGCCTAACGAGACTCTGAAAGAATATGCCCACCGGTTCAATAAAGAAGTGCTAGAAATCCCCAATCTTGACATGTCAACAGCCACATAAGCATTCAAAATAGGGCTGAAGAAGGATTCACAGTACTATCAAGATCTGGTGATGACTCCTTGTAAACGGTTGGAAGAAGTCAGGAGCAGGGCCCTAAGATTCATAAGATTGGAGGAAGATGAGCTGCGAAGATCGAAGTCCTCATCCAAGTTGTCGACATATGACAATCCTGACAGGAAGACCGAATCATCCCACCGCAGGAACAACCGTTCCAATCCTTATCTGAGAATTGATAACAGCAAAATTAATTCAATAGAGGGTGAGGGTGAAGATAGTGATAATGTGCCTAACATTTCTGATTATTGTTTTTCTGTTGACATTTCAGGTGTACTCTGTGCAATGGGCAACCTGGGGGACAAAGCCAGATGGCCAAAGAAGACAGATAAGACCACGGGATGGCGTGACAAGTCGAAATGGTGTGCTTACCATGAGGACTTTGGGCATGTTACAGAAGATTGTATTGCACTAAGAAAAGAGATCAGCTACCTGCTCTCAAAGGGACATCTTAAGGAGTTAATGGGATCCAGAAAGAAGAAGGCAAAAAATGCAGAAGCTCCACATGAAGTCGAAAGACCAGTCTCTCCCCCAGTATCAACGAAGGTGATCAATTTCATTAGTGGAGGTTCATAAATTTGTGGCACATCCTATTTTGCCGCAAAGCGACATGCTAAGGAGTCAAAAGAGGAGAAGCCAAAAGACAACCCAGGATGTCGACACCTTGCCAGGAGCCAATCACCTTTGATGAGAGTGATCGAGATAATTTGCTGGAACCCCATCATGATGGCCTAGTTATTTCCTTGCAGATCGCCAATTGTACCATCAGGCGTATCCTGGTCGATGGGGGCAGCTCTGTCAATCTCATTATGTTGAGCACCCTCAAGGAGATGAACATCCCAGAATCGGAGATTGTCAAGAAATCCTCAGTGTTGGTAGGCTTTAGTGGCGAAGTTAAAGAAACAGTGGGAGAAATAAAGCTTCCAATCTACTCAAAAGGCCTCAACACCATAGAGCGGTTCTGCGTAATTGATTGTGCAACATCCTACAATGTCATTCTTGGAAGACCGTGGATTCATGGGATGAAGGCTGTACCATCCACTTACCATCAGTGTGTGAAGTTCCCAACACCCTGGGGTATCGCTAAAATATACAGTGATCAGCAGGTGGCCAAGGATGTTATAAGACTTCAATGAAGGCGTCAACATCTCCCAAACAAGCATAGCAATTACAGAGGAAAGTACGTGAAGTCCTGGAAGCTAGGGAGAACGATGTGAAAGAAGTATTACTAGATCCTTCCAACCTGGACATCAAGGTACTTATTGGCAGTGACATCCCACCAGATATAGAAGAAAAGCTTGTGGACCTATTAAGGAGCAGAACAAAGAGTTTTACTTGGAGACATGATGACATGACTGGCATCAGCAAAGATGTCATCACCCACAAACTCAACATTGATCCTAGTTTCAAGCCAGTACACCAGAAGCGTAGGAAGTTTGCAGAAATGAGGAACCAGATCATTAAGGAAGAAGTGGAGCGTTTACTCAAAGCCAACATGATCCAGGAGGTAGATTATCCAAGATGGTTAGCAAACGTAGTTGTGGTTTAGAAGAAGAATGGGAAATGGCGAGTCTGTGTTGACTTCACCGACTTTAATAAAGCCTGTCCAAAAGATCCTTTCCCTTTGCCTCACATAGATTCGTTGGTTGATGCCACTTCTGGACACGAGCTCCTCACCTTCATGGACGCATCCTCAGGATTCTAACAAATCCAGATGGAGCCATCTGATCAGGAGGACACCGCCTTCATAATACCAACAGGTATCTATTGTTATATTGCTATGCCTTTTGGACTAAAAAATGCAGGTGCAACGTATCAGAGGCTCGTCAACAAAATGTTCAAAGACCAGATTGGGGACACAATGGAGATATATATTGACGACATGGTAGTAAAATCCAAGAAAGCTAAAGATCACATAAGCCACCTATCTCAAGCCTTCAACATCTTGGATTGTTTCAATATGAAACTTAATCCGGCAAAATGTAACTTTGCAATGAAGGCAGGGAAGTTTTTGGGTTATATGGTAACTAAAAGGGGCATTGAAGCTGCCCCGGAACAGATTCGTGCCATTATCAACTTGTCGTCACCTCAATCTGTCAAAGACGTCCAGAGATTGACAGGGAAGATTGCTGCACTCACCAGGTTCATATCAAAATCTTCGGACCGATGCAAACCTTTCTATGACATCCTAAGAAAAAACAAGAAGTTCCAGTGGGAAGACCAGCATGAACAAGCCTTTCAGGAGCTCAAAAGTTACCTGTCGACGCCTCCATTATTGGCCAAACCTCAGGAGGATGAACATCTTTACATCTACCTAGCAGTATCAGAAAGCGCTGTAAGTGCAGTCTTGGTGACAGAACGAGATGGTAGTGAGCAACCCATCTACTATATAAGTAAGACACTTTTAGATGTGGAGACCAGGTATTCTCATTTACAGAAGTTAATTTTGGCTTTGATAACTGCTTCTATTAAATTAAGACACTATTTTGAAACACATACTATAATTGTGCGTACTAACTATCCTATTAAGAATTTTATGAGAAAACCAGAGATGTCAGGTCGAATGGCTAAATGGTCCGTACAATTAAGCACTTATGACATCAAATATGAACCCAGAACAGCAATAAAATCTCAAGCTCTAGCTGATTTTGTGGCTGACTTTAGTCCAACCATGCAACAAGAAGTGGAGTTGGAAGTTCAGCAACTTCAAGATGATGACATCCTGAAAATATGGACACTTTACACAGATGGTGCTTCCAACATGAGAGGCACAGGACTTGGAGTTGTACTAAAATCGCCACAAGGGGACATAATACCACAATCCATCAGTTGCAGTTTTAAGGCCACTAATAATGAAGCAGAATATGAGGCATTAATTGCAGGTTTAGCAGCAGCCCAATACCTAGATGTCAAGCACATCCGGGTGTTTATGGATTCTTTTCTAATTGTTAACCATTACAACGGATCCTACGTAGCAAAAAATGCAAAGATGACGACATATTTGGAAATTGTTAAAATTCTGGCGGCCAATTTCAAAACATTTACTTTGGAGCAGGTTCCACGTGAGGAAAACTCTCAAGCAGATGCCCTGGCAAACTTAGGTTCAGCCTTCAAAAGCATTTCACAGACAAGTATCCCAATTATGCATGTTGACATCCCAGCAACTGATCGTCTTGAGCTGTTCGTTCTAGATGTCGACATACCTTCCCCTCCAACAGCAACTTCCTGGACAGCTCCTATTATCAAGTATCTCTTAGATGATACGATCCCAGCCGAGGAGAAAAATTCTAGAGCCTTAAGGTTAATAGTATCTAAATATTTACTTATTGATAACCTTTTGTTTTGGAAATCTGCTGCAGGTCACTACTTAAGGTGTCTAGAAGCAGATCGAGCCCATCAAGTTTTAAAGGAGCTGCATGAAGGGCAGTCTGGAAATCATACCGGGGGCAGAAGTCTGTATACCAAGGCCCTAAGAATGGGCTATTTTTGGCCCACAATGCGAAGAGACGCTGCAGAATATGCAAAGAAGTGTGACTCCTGTCAACGACATGGTGACATACTACATCAACCAGCCGAATTGCTACATCCTATCCTGTCGCCATGGCCGTTTATGATTTGGGGAATGGACATCATAGGAAAATTACCCAGGGCCCCAGGAGGTAGAGTATTTCTACTAGCCATGACAGACTATTTTTCTAAATGGGTAGAAGCTGAGACATACGTACAAGTTCGCGACAGAGAAGTTATCTCTTTCATAAAAAGAAATATATTCAGCAGGTTTGGGATACCTTCAGAGATAATTTGTGATAACGGCTCCCAGTTCATTAGTAGGAAAACCCATGATTTCTTGAAGAGTTGGGGAGTCAAGATGGTGACATCTTCACCTGTTCACCCTCAAGCCAATGGACTGGCAGAATCCAGCAACAAGATTATCATAAGCAACTTAAAAAAGAGACTGGACCAGAAGAAAGGAAGATGGGCAGAAGAGTTACCAATGGTTTTATGGGCTGACAGGACGACATCTAAGAATGCTACTGGTCAGACTCCCTATTCACTGATATTTGGGACAGAATCAGTCATTCCAGCAGAAGTTCTTGTACCTACAGCCAGGTACGGTTTGTTGACACCCGAGCATAATAAGGACATCTTGACACATGACTTGGATACCATAGACGAGCTAAGGGACATGGCCAAAGTTCGGATGGCAGCATATCAACAAAGGGTAGCCAGGTCTTACAACAAAAATGTAAGGGTCAGAAGATTCCAAGTAGGAGACTTAGTCCTACCAAAGGCATTCCAAAATACAAAGGAAATCAATGCAGGCAAGCTTGCCCCAAAGTGGGAAGGACCCTACTTAATTGATGCAAAGGCCGGGAAAGGAGCGTATCGCCTGTCAACCTTGGATGGCCAAATGATCCCACGGAGTTGAAACGCCGTTCACCTTAAAAGGTACTACATCTAGATAATGCCTTCCTTAAACTCACCTCATCACAGGTATTGACAATCCTTTATTTATTATGTGTAACCTTTCATTTCCCTATTTACTGTTTTTTCATTTTACTTCTCTGCAAATTAAGATGTCACTAACATAACTTGTGGAGGGGCGTCAACATAGTTGATGTCCATCTCTAACGTGTCTCTGTTTTGCGAGATGTTGACATACGGGAATGGGGACATGTCGAAAGTACTCAAAGTCAGAAGGACAACGAATTCTCCTCCGTCAGAGACTGGCCATCTCTTCTCAAGTAAAGGTACACAATCCCTTCTAAGGTTTAAAGAGTTAATTACCTCTTGGCTCTTTCTTGAGATGTTAGCTTACCACACCTTCGCCTGGAGCGCAAGTTATCTCTTTAATTGAGGTGTGGGGTGGGCCTATATGGGTAAACTCATATAGCTTACCCATACTCACTCAGTTAAATGATTGATCTTATGTTTTATTCTTGTGGTTATGACATGATCATGTCATCTTAAGTATCTGCTGTTTTGACATACTATCATGTCACCTTACGAACTTAACATGTGATCTTCCAAAGAAAATTTCATCAAAAGTATACCAAGCCTTGACATGCTTGAAAATTACCAAACCATAATTTTCCTATAAAAGCTACCATAAATTTAAGACAGTAAGCCAACATCCAAACTACTAAAGCTAAAAAGCAGAAGTGTTGAACCAACCCAACACTTAAAATAAATTGTCTTCGGTCCTTATGGACCTATTACATAACCAACAAAATTAAAATTGTCTTTGGGATTCCACCCCCGTAATACTAGTAAAAAACGAAACGAACTTGTTTTACCTTTTTCAGATGGTATCCGCCTCAGATGTTGCTTTAGGAGTAAACTCACCAATCTCTGCTGCTTCCTTCACGACTGCTTCATATGGACTTGATGACACCTCACCCTTATCCACTGGTTCTCTTGTCAGTTTGGTTAAATGAGCATATTCCTTGTTGATATCCCAATTCAGAGCTTTCCCATCTTGGAACTCCTTTATCATCTTAATCCTACACTGAAAAACAGTTTTTGCAGCAGCTATTTTGCAAGAATCTTTTACTTCAACAACCTCCTTAAGATGGTTTTCTTCACTTTTTGCCAAACTGTCCAATAAATCCTTCACAGTCTTCTCCTGCTCCTTCAACGTCTTAGCCTGTCGTTCCAAAGTTTTTTCATGTGCCTTCACCTTGTTTTCCAACAAAATCTTTTCTTTCTTTGCCAATGCTGCCTCTGATTTTGACTTTTTCTTAAACACCTCATGTTCCTTCGTCAAATCTTCCACATATCCCATGGCATGTGACATAAATAAGTTAGTATCAAAGGATGTTATGGAAACTTAAGATTGGTCAAAGATTGGTTAGTAACATCTTACCCCAGCTGCAAAACTCAATCACTTCTTCTTGTATTGCCTTCCTCTGTTTAACCCTAGAGCCAATTCCAGCACTCTCATCCAATACAGGGATTTTCTTAGGAACCGGTGGTGGTTTCATCTCTACCTTAAGAGGGGAATCTCCGAACATGGCATCAATGTCATTAAGATCAAAGTCTGACCCTGAGACAACTGGTTTGGAAACTGTACCAACATATGAAAAGTGTCAAAAAGTGTTACGCATAAGATTGATGAAAACAAAATAAGGAGACATAATGCTTACCTGTAGACATGATGACAGAGGATGATGCTTTATGGTCTTCTTGAACAACCAAAGGTGATTCCAGCAGACCTCTAGGAGATCTCTTGTCCAAAGGAAGATTGAAGAATTCTTCGATTTTTGCCAAGGTATCTTCTGCCGGTGGGAAAATCTCTCCCCAATCAATATCTACAAAAAGGTAAGAGCAATTATGATTTCAGTTTATCTCAAAACCAAAAAATCACAAAATCAGGAATTGAAGTACCTCCCTTGTTCCACTCGCTTGGTATCTCATTCCCTCCTTCAATAGATGCCCTATCAACGAAGAAAAATCTATTTTTCCATCCCCTATCACTTGAAGATGTAGTGCTCATTAGGGAATTCCTACCCGATCTCTTTTTGAAAAGATACATTTTTGACCCAAAAGGTTGAAAATCATACGAGTATGCTATTTCATGAAGCCCTAGGTTTAGACCGTTTTCCCTGTTGACTTTGATGACAAAGGCAAAAATTCTCCAAGCCATAGGCATCAATTGAGGGTAAGCAAGTTGGGTCTTTTGAAAAAAATCGGAAACCAAATATGGGAAAGGATAGCTATACCCTAGAAGGAAAGGGTATTCGAGGAAACAATCCCATTTGTTGGAAACCAAATCAGACCTAAGGTTGACAGAAAAAGGGTAAAAGATAGCACCTTTTGGGAAGTAACATTGTCGTTTAAGCGACTCGATTTGGTGTCACTGAAAACACACGTCTCCTCATCTGGTTTGGCAAGGAGATTTTCACACGAGAAATCTTCAAAATCAATTTCTACGGGACCTTGTGGAAGCGGTGCATTCTTGGTTTTGGAAGAACTCCACCTAGTCCTACCCATGTCGACAAACAAGCAAGAAGCGAAATCAATGGAGTCAAGAAAGGGAAGAGAGAGCAGAGAGTTTTACCTTACAAGAGAACGCCGTAGCAAGAAGGACAAACTGGAAGGTTTGAGAAGCTTTTAAGAAACCTCCAAGCGGTTATTTAATTTCTAAAGGGTTCTAATTTCAAAAAACCACTTTTCCCTCAATTAACTCCCCAACCGTCCATTATCTCCACGTATTATACCCGTCTAATAATGCAAGCTGGCAGTTGGCTATTTATTGAAAAACATTTGCCTTTTTAGTTTCCTTGGTAGACAAATATTTTTGGGGACAAATTGTTATGGGTATTTTTCAGCATGGTGACATCTCCAGTTGATACTGCATGTCAAGATGTTATTCCACTGTAAGTATTACTTAACATATTTACTAATTCGTTTTTTATAATATTTTTATTATTATTTTACAGTACAATAGAGAGATAAACACGGGATACTTTCTAGCACGTATAACCTCTCTTCAATGGCAAAGTGGACTTGATCTTGTGGACGTTGAGGAGATAAGCTTGGATGTCGAGATTATAGGAACTACTTCTTACCCGTTCATAGTTGTTCTTATTTAAGGGGAGATGAAGACGAAAAAATACACGTTCTTTTTCACACACTATGCACACATCATTTGTAATCCTCTCCACCATCTTCCGCAGTTGTAATCTCAATTATCATAGTGAAATATTTAAGGTTGGAGACCTAACTCTCGGGGTTTTTTTCGAAGAGGTTATCATCTCTAAGGTTTTCCTCGTTAACAAATCTTTGTGTCACCTTTTATTTCCACGATTTTTGTTCCATTTAATTGAATTCCATAGTCCCCTCCGTGTTATTTAAATCCATACACTTGTCAAAGTTAAGATTCTACATTATTGTTTTTTCTACCAAAACAGGTACAAAAGGCTTTTATAATCCTACTACAATAAGGATTGTGGAAAGTTAGGATACGAGTATGATTCAACTCCTTATCTCACCTAATTTCCTATCCAAGACATAACTTTATATCCTACACCTATAAATACAAGCTACAATTCACATAATTCTGGTACACGCATTATTTTGACTCTAAACTTTTGTCAATCGATTTGCTTTACAGTACACGAATAATTACTTTCACGCCGTATGACATTCACCGGTGAATCCCCGACTTAGCTTACGTGTTTGTTTATCCTTTTCAGGCTATTCAAACGTACATGATAACAACCTACAGTTGGATTTTGGCTGATGTAACGTTTTTGACATCATCACACACCATCCGCTTCCTTTTCCCTAAATTATATAATAAAGGATAATATCATCTTTTGACCCCTTTGGCTAGGGGTGTTCACGGTCCGGATTGATCCGGATTTTATCAAAATTTCAAAAAAATAGGACCGGACCAATTGTTCGGTTCTGCTTAAATTCAGGATCAGGACCAGACCATTACATTACAGGACCAGTCACATTGGTCCGGTTCCAATGGTTCGGTCCATGTCCGGTTCCATCGGTTCCACAAGTTACTCTACTATATATTTTTCTAAACAACTATTTTTTTCACGAAACCAAAATATAGAGAAAGAGAAAATAACATCAAAATTGTAATTAAATCATTACCTTTTATGAGGCAAAATAACAGATCGATGGTGTGAGTGCCCTCGACTTTACTAGAGATCGATTACTCAAGATTTTGTTAGAGCTCGATATATATATATATATATATATATATATATATATATATATATATATATATATATATATATATATATATATATATATATATATATATATATATATATATATATATATATATATATATATATATATATATATAATATACGGTCGGTCCGGTCCGGATTCGGTCCAGGACCATATATATTTTTTCAAAAACCAGGACCAACCCAAATAATCGGTTCCATATAAATTTGGGACCAGAACCAAACCAATTCTATTGGATTGGTCCGATTTTCATTGGTCTGGTCCGATTCTATCGGTCCGGTCCGGTCCGTCAATTTTTTTTGCTCAGCCCTACCTCTGGCCATCGGTGCAATCCATTTGAGTGGAAGTTAATCATAGCCATTAAATGCAGCATAAATCGCAAAATTCGTTTGTAAACTTGTTAACACTAAATATATGTTCATTTTTTAAGCTTGTAAATTTACTAGTACTCTGAGCCCGTGCGGACCGCACGGGTCAGTACCTCCACTTATATCCTCACCCAATCAAATACTCTCTTTCTCATTATTTCAAGCCATTCCATTACTCACCATAAACTACCTTTCATCATCTTTCCAAGACATTTATTTGTCAAAGCAGTGAGTAATTGGTTCATATACATACAATTAAAATCATTCGAATCTAAAAGAACATGTGAGAGACAGATAGAGACTTCATCTTATGAAGTATATTTCTGCCTTCCTTCCTAACCATGATTTTTTTATTTTATTTTTTATCTCGATTGATCCATGAATATCTCTGTCTCCACTCAAGTCATTCAATAAATGAGATAATCTAACATGAATATACCTTAGTAAATACTTTTAAAAGATAGAATACAGATGATTTCTTACAGAAAAACACAAATGAGGGCCACCCCTTCCCTCCCCAATCAGACCTTTTCCTCTTTCTCTTTAACTCATTAGCAAGTAATTTTCTAGAACTTCTCTAATCAAAAACACATTACAAAAATGAAATTGTGAGTATAAGAATAAAAATCATGTGTTAAGTAAGCTAAAGACAAATTAAAATGTCAAAATAATAGTAATAAAAAACAATGAAATATTAGTGAATAATCTGTGAGTTGAAAACAGAGAATTGAAAATCAACTAATCCCTATTCAACCCTACACTCGACTACATTCTATTGTATATAGAAAAAGAATCACATAAATCATTTTTTGCACATAAAAAGTCATACGGACACTTTTCAAATATCTCTTTATCTCATCAGTGTTTTCTCTATACTACTACCTTCATCCAAAATGAGTTAAAAAAAAAAATGATCTCGATCAAGAGTAAATTTGAAAATTTTGGACATTCAATTTAAAACGGGGATAGTAACTGCTAAAAGTGCGTTGACGTAGCATTTTCTTTGTCATTCACCATAACCAAAATGAGTTTAAAAAAAAAAAAAAAAAAAAAAAAAAAAATTGATCTCAATTAGATCAAGAGTAAATTTTAAAATTTTGGACATTCATTTTAAGACGGGGATAGTAACTGCTAAAAGTGCGTTGACGTAGCATTTTATTTGTCATTCACCATGTTCAATGTTTTTCTTTGTCATTCACCATGTTGAATGTTTTATTTTTCTCGAATCTTTTGGTTGTACATACCCTACCATATCACTTTTTTATTTTTCAAACAAAACTTAAAAAAGAAAAAATTGATTTAAAACTTGTAAAACAATTCACAATCAAAGTTAATTCAAAGATTATCAAATAAAGAATATAAACCGGAGCCTTTACAATTATGCGACTGAAACCACCTAGATTAAACCCATGAACATTAAATTTTCCCTCCTCAGCCACCAAGTGATAAGGAACCTAAATAAACATATATAATAATAAAAATATGTACCATTATAAATTGATTACACTATGTAAAGTTTACAGATAATCAAAACACCAATTTATCAAAAAAAAAAAAAAAAGTGATAAAGGAGTGTGCAATCTCTTTGTTCTCTCAGTAAGAATTGGATCCATTATGATGGTCAACCATAACAGTATTCTATGTACATGTTTCTTCGCAAATAAATTATTTTCCCCGCAAAAAGTTGAACAAAATATCACGTTATCACAAAAGTGTTTTAGTAGTTTCTACAAAGATGATCCATTACTAAACACCACTATGGAATCATGTTAAGCATTAGTGATACCCAATTTACAAAGATAAGGTATCAATAATCAACTGAAACACAATCCAAATAATCACAATCCCAAGTAGTAAAAGTCACAGTAACAACAACCAAATTCCAATGGCAAACAAAATGAAATAACCACAATTCAGTTCAGAGAAGGTAAATAAATAGATACCTTGCTTGAGAATTTCTATACCCATCAAACTTGAACAAAATCTCGCAATTATTCACGGATATAATGGAAGTGGCCGGACTTCAACGGTTCACCCACGAAGTTGTGGGTTATCGCCGGAGTTTGGCCGAATCTCACCGGAAGTAGAGAAGATGACCGAGTAAGCTTCGTAGCCACAAACCCAAACAAATTCTTCCTCCAAACCGAACTCAAAATACCCACACAACCCAGTTTGTTTCTTCACAAACCGCCCTTCAACTCCTCCAATTTTCTCAAGATTCGGCGGATTTAATGGCCAATTTGTTGTTGAATACGAATTCTTGCTGTCGGATTTGAAGTGGGTAGACCGATTGGCCGGAATCAGTGGACTTCACCGGAGATTGGAAGAAATTATAATTTTGCAGCCAAAAGATGACGTGAGCGTACCTCTGAAACAACACAAATGGTCTAAGCCATGCCAAAATAAGAAGACTGGGTAGAAGGGTTGTGATGTAAAGGATCAACGGCGTTTCTCCCTTAGCCGGCTAGCCCTAGCACTTGAGGCGAATATGATCGGGGATGGAGAGAGAGAGGAGAAGACGACAGGGGAGAAAATGGTGTTTGTGTCGATGAGAGTGGGAGAGAAGGAGAGGGAGAGGGAGAACGTGGGGAGTGGAATCATCCTAAGCCGTTGGATTTGTTTTGAAATAATAAATCTCAGCCACCACTTATACCCTAGATAAGAGGCGGTTTTTCCCTCTTGTATTGTATTATAGATGTTCGTGGAATACCAATACCCCTTTTTCTGGATTCCTTCCTATATACTTTCTCCGTTGTTATATTAACGTAGACTTATTTATTTTTTTTCGTTTATTACTTGTGAATGAATATTATTCAAAATGACAATGTTATTATTATTTTATATTCAATGAGTTTCAATTGTAATAACAAAAACAACAATTCACTTACTATTTTCTCCACTCACTTTTTCTCCTTTTATTAAACTATTATTTTTTAGTTATTTTGCTCAAAATTTTAATCCACACTCATGTGAAATTTAGTGAAATTTAGGGAGATGTAGTTTCAGTTTAACCTTTTCTGTTCCATAATATATACTCCCTCCGTCAAATAGTAATCTGCAAAAAGATATCATTTAATCGTTCCGTAATAATCAACAATGTTCCAAAATGGAAATAGGGTATACTTGCAATACTAACAATAATTATTCACTTAACATTATCAATCATACTTTCTCTCTCCTATCCTACGTATCTATACTCACAATGCATCATATTTTACATTTTTTTTTTAATTTCCATGCGAAGCAAAATTGTGCACATTTTTTCCGGGACGGGGGAGTATTGCAATATATGGGCTGAAATACTAAAATCTTGAACATTAATTAGTCAATCTCACAAGAAAAAATTGTAGACGAGATGACAAACTTACTTGACAAAGACAAGTCTATAGGTAACCAAAAAGTAATTGTTTGAAACTTGTCCAAATTCATTGATTTATTCATGATATGAATGGTACTCCACAGTCCCCGAATTAAATATTTGATACTTGTCCAAATAAATTGATTTATATAAAAATTAAAGTAAATGCAAAAAGGTTGTTAAAAATATTTCATTCATAATAAATGTTATCAAAATTGAATTGACGAGAATTAAGGAAAAATTATAATATTGATATTAGGGTAAGTGTGTTGAATATGAAATTTTGAATACTAGGATAGAAAGACTCAAAGAAAAAGTATGGAGGTTTTATAGGCTATCTACAAGATAATATTTTCCCCACTATATATTGCAGATGGCTACTTGGAAAAATTATCTTGGGGATGTAATGCCTATCACAATAAGTACATTCACAACTGCAATTTGTGATGTCCTTGGAACCAGAAACTCAAGCCCAAAGCAATCTCGAAAAACAGCAAGAATTAACAATGAAGGTAGAGAGAGAAAGAGTATATTTTTCTATTTATCTATGCCCGAAATCTGTCCCTTATTTATAATGAGGGAAAGGGCACTGTCAGGCTACACCGGAGGAGTCATGAACCTGAATCGGAAGAGTCATTACCCTTCACGGAAACGACACTTCAGAACAGGTGAAACCGCTGGGAAGAGGGAGCGGACGCTCCCCCACAATGGGAGCCGACGCTCCCCAATTCCAGAAACTTGGGAACGCTTCGGAAATTTCAAATTCAGTTAAAACTGTATTTTGAAAATAGCCGTTAATACTTCTTTTTTAATCTCTTCTCTTCTTTCTTTCTTTCTTTATATATATATATATATATATATATAAATATATATATAATATATATATACAAATTACTAAAGAAAGAGCAAGCTCCCTCAAAGGTCCTCTCACAAGAGAAGTCCCAAGGGAACTTAAAAATCACAATGAGGATGAACATCTATTTATAGGAGATGAAAGGTAGAAAAAGGAAGGATGAAAGATATGTGGGAAATAATGAAAATATTTAAATTTGGAGATGGTGGGAAATTGGAAATTTTCATTTCCCTCCAATTTATTTCATGAAAGACTTTCATCTAGAAATGAATCAAGAATGGCCCCAAGATAAGTAATGGACTAAGAAAATAAATAAAGGCCCATTATTAGGAAATATTACAACAATCCCCCACTAATTTACTAATAATGAAGATGACAATAAAAGACTCAATAAAAGTTGGGCATTGTATAATGTATGCCCTATGGTGGACTAGGCCTTTAACCAAGGGTTGAACAAAATGTTGAAACATTCTAAGAGACTAGAGAGGACTAGGCCTTTATCTCCGTTCTTAAAACATACAACATAAAGTTCACATTATACATAGAGTTCATGGTTCTCTTAGGCAGCGCCTTTATGGGCCATGCGCTGATCCCATTTAGCGAGTACTCTCGAGTTTTACCGAAACTCTAGAGAGCGGCCCTAACCCTCCTACTCGCAAAGCAGACTCATCAGGGTGTCCACAACCGCTCATCACCCCATACAAGCTATGAGTTACGGTAAGGACACAGTCCAACCTACTCGTTGTGGATAACAGTGCATTAGCCAGACATGGGACTTTAACTTGGAATAGTTTAGCACCCCCACTAATCCAAGGAATATATAATGCACTGGAGATGCTACAACTGTAGCCATCTCTCGGATAATTCTTGACTAATTTCCTTTTAACTCCGAGCATGATGATTACCAGTTATAACGGGCATCATCAAGATGGAGTAGGCTTAGGCAAGTTATCTCAATCAACCGGTAATAGTCCCATATCTCCCATGGCTTTGCGATCTTAGTGCTATTTAAAGGTTTAGTCAGCGGATCCGCAAGCATTTGATCAGTAGGTAGATATTCAATTACAATCTTACCTTTCTTCACCAATCTTCTAATATGATTGTACCTCATAGCAATATGTTTACTATTGCTAGACAATCTTTTATTTTTAGTATTATAAATCGCACCTTGATTATCACAATAAAAGGTATATGGTCCTTTGAACCATTTATAAAAGGTATGCACTTCAAAAATTCTTCATCCATATCAACTCTTTGATTGCCCGAATGACATAGCAATATACTCGGATTCCATGGATGATAGTGCAACACAAGATTGTTTCTTGGAAGACCAAGCAACAATACAACCACCAATAGTGAACAACCATCCACTTGTGGATCTAGAAGTTGTTCGGTCAGAAGCCCAATTAGCATCACTATAACATTCCAAAATAGGAACTGAACAGTTATAGTGTAATCCATAATTAATAGTGGACTTCAAATATCTCATAACTCTATAAAGTTCTTTCCAATGTTCATTACTAGGATTACTAGTAAACACCTTAATATTCCAACGGACAAGCAATATCGGGTCTAGTGTAATTCATTGCATACATTAGACTCCCAATAATTTTAGCATATTCTTCTTGATTAACAGGGATCACCTTTATTAGGGACTAAAGTGACATTAGTGCTTATCGGAATACTATAAGGCTTACAATCAAAGTAATTAAATTTTCGTAACACTTTTTCAAAGTAATGTGATTGAGTTAAAATGTAGTTTCCATCCTTTTTAATCACTTTTACACCAAGAATCACATCAACAGGCCCAAGATCTTTTATATCAAAAGTTGATGTCAAAAAACTCTTGGTTTCATTAATACAATCCATGTTGGTACCAAAAATTAACAAATCATCAACATATAAAGTAATAACTACACTATATTTATCAATTGTCTTTGTAAATACACAACTTTCCACTTTAGAGTTTTTAAAACCGATTTTTTGATTTTGGATTTAAATTTCTTATACCATTGTCTAGGTGCTTGCTTAAGACCGTATGGGGAACGATTAAGTTTACAAACTTTATCTGCTTTACCCTTAACCACATACCCTTCAGGTTGGTAAACATAAATCTCTTCTTCAAGTTCACCATTAAGAAATCTTTGTCTTTACGTCCATTTGATGCACTTCTAATTTATAGACAGATGCAATAGCAAACATTATCCTAATGGAGGCTATTTTGGTAACCGGTGAAAAAGTCTCAAAATAATCTATACCTTCTTTTTGACTATAGCCTTTAACGACCACCCTTGCCTTATATTTTTCTATGCTACCATCGGTTTTATACTTTCTTTTTAACACCCATTTACAACCGATTGGTTTTGAGTTAGGAGGAAGATCGGTCAAGGTCCAAGTATTATTATCATGTATAGATTTTATTTCATCATCCATAGTAGCTTTCCAAAATTTAGCATCAGGTAAAGACATAGCCTCTTTAAAGGTTTTAGGATCTTCTTCTAACATGTAAGTAAACATTCCAGGTCCTAGATCCTTTTCAATTCTTTGACGTTTACTTCTTCTAAGTTCAATTGGATTTGGCTCTTCACTACCTTGTTCATTTCTAGGTTCACTAGAAGATGATGGGACGGATGCTAGGGAAGGATTAGAAGAAGAAGATGGGACGGAATCTAGAGGAGGTTGAGACTCTTCTAATTCTATAGTCAATTCTTTTTCTAATTCATGTTTATCGGCATCCTTAATGGTCAAGTGTTCAAAATAAATTGCATTAGCCGCCTCGAGTACACTATTAGAACTTAGGTTCAAAAATCTACAAGCTTTACTTCCTTTAGCATATCCAATAAAAATAGATTTAGTAGCTTTACTACCGAGTTTTGGTCTCTTTAAAGTTGCATCTAAAACATAAGCTATACATCCCCAAACTTTAAAATGACTAATATTTGGTTTTCGATTTTTCCACAACTCATATGGTGATTTATCATGTTTTGAATGAATAATCCTATTAGAGATATAACACGCGGTAAATAAAGCTTCTCCCCAAAAACTATAAGGCATTTTAGAATGAATTAACATTGCACTAACCATTTCTAAAAGGCTTCTATTTTTCCGTTCCGCTACACCATTTTGAGGTGGTGTATTTGGAGCGGACTTATCCATTGTTATTCAATTTTCTTCACAATAGTTTATAAGTGCTCCTAACTTATATTCTCCGCCTCTATCGGATCTAATCTTTTTTATTTTTATCCCATGCAAATTTTCAACTTCCTCTTTAAAGATTTTGAATTTCTCAAAAGCTTCATCTTTTGTTCTTAACAAATATATATAAGTAAATTTTGAGAAATCATCTATAAAAGTAATAAAATATCTTTTCCCACCTCTAGTTAAGATATCTTTATTATCACAAATGTCGGTATGAATTAATTCCAAAAGTTTTGTGTTTCTAACTACGGATTTATGAGGTTCCTTAGTAATTTTTGCTTGGGCACAACACTCACAAGTATTAGTAGTTAAAACAATGCTATCTCTAGGAACTAATTCATGGTGTATCATTCTATGCATAGCATTACTACCAATATGTCCTAATCTATAATGCCAAATATGATTCATAGAGTCAATCAAGTAAGCAGAAGGAGAAATTTTATTCATACTAAGCAAATACAAATTGTTTTTGGCATAGCCTTTCCCAACAAATGATCCCTTCTTTGATATGATCACTTTTTGGGAATCAAATACAACTCTAAAACCATGATCATCAAGTTTCTTAACGGACACAAGACTCTTCCTTAAACTAGGAATATGATGAACTTCCTTAAGGGTTAGAACTTTTCCCGAAGTGAGAGGAAGTTCTATGGTCCCTTTTCCAACAACAACACTAGTAGATGAATTGCTCATAAACACGGATTTTTCACCATCAAGGGTTTCATAAGTCTTGAAGGCACTCCTATTTGGAGTCACATGACAAGTAGCACCGGAGTCTACCCACCAACCTTCGTCGACGTCAACCATGAGCACTTCGGTGAGCATAGCCACCATATCATCATCATCTTCAATGACATTAGCCTCATGTTTCTTTTGTCCCTTGCGGTAGAAACATTTGAAAGCTTTATGCCCTTCTTTTCCACAAACATAACAAGCAACCTTTTTGTTGTCATTGTTGTGCTTATGCTTCTTCTTGTTGTTATTGTTGTCATCTCCCCTTTTCCTTTTGTTATTCTTGTTCTTGGAAGATTCTCCCTTAAAAAATTTTTTGCCATGATTTTCCGAGTTGGAAGCCGGTTCGATATTATGAATTTTTTCAATCTTTCCTTGATTATCAAATCCATCTCTAATTCTAGATTCATGCTCAATTTGAATGTGTTGAAGAAGTTGATCCAAATTAAGAGACTTTCTTTTATGTTTTAAAGACTTTTGGTAATCCTTCCAAGAAGGAGGAAGTTTACCAATGATAGTAGAAACTTGAAAAGTCTCCGATATTGGTTCACCAACATCAAGACATTCGAGCAATATCACAAAGTTCATTTACTTGATCAATAATGGGTTTAGAATCTATCATTTTAAATTCAATGAATTTGTTAACAAGGAAAGATCGATTTCCGGCATCTTCATTAACGTACCTTCTTTGAATAGCATTCCACAAATCATAAGCTGTTTGAAACTTATGGAAAACATTGAAGAGAGCATTCGTCATCGCATTCAATATAGTATATCGGCAAGCATAGTCATCGTCAAGCCACTTCTTTTGTCGATCCGTGAGCCCACGCCTTTCTCCATTACTACTCTCCACATCGCTTGAAATTGTTGAAGCGGAATCATCATGTGGATAACCCTCGGACAGAACATAGGCAAGTTTTGTCACAGTCAACACAAAATAAATCTTCATGCTCCATCTCTTATAGTTCAATCCATTGAAACGTTCGAGCCTTTCAACTTCATGAATTTGCGTCTTTCCAACCAAGGTCTCCATTAGAGATAAATATTATCTTGTAATTGTTGAATATGAAATTTTGAATACTAGGATAGAAAGACTCAAAGAAAAAGTATGGAGGTTTTATAGGCTATCTACAAGATAATATTTTCCCCACTATATGTTGCAGATGGCTACTTGGAAAAATTATCTTGGGGATGTAATGCCTATCACAATAAGTACATTCACAACTGCAATTTGTGATGTCCTTGAAACCAGAAACTCAAGCCCAAAGCAATCTCGAAAAACAGCAAGAATTAACAATGAAGGTAGAGAGAGAAAGAGTATATTTTTCTATTTATCTATGCCCGAAATCTGTCCCTTATTTTTAATGAGGGAAAGGGCACTGTCAGGCTACACCAGAGGAGTCATGAACCTGAATCGGAAGAGTCATTACCCTTCACGGAAACGACACTTCAGAACAGGTGCAACCGCTGGGAAGAGGGAGCGGACGCTCCCCCACAATGGGAGCCGACGCTCCCCAATTCCAGAAACTTGGGAAACGCTTCGGAAATTTATATATATATATATATATATATATATATATATAAATATATATATAATATATATATACAAATTACTAAAGAAAGAGCAAGCTCCCTCAAAAGTCCTCTCACAAGAGAAGTCCCAAGGGAACTTAAAAATCACAATGAGGATGAACATCTATTTATAGGAGATGAAAGGTAGAAAAAGGAAGGATGAAAGATATGTGGGAAATAATGAAAATATTTAAATTTGGAGATGGTGGGAAATTGGAAATTTTCATTTCCCTCCAATTTATTTCATGAAAGACTTTCATCTAGAAATGAATCAAGAATGGCCCCAAGATAAGTAATGGACTAAGAAAATAAATAAAGGCCCATTATTAGGAAATATTACAACAAAGTGTTATGAGTACAAATAATAAAGTAAAAGAGAGAAAAAGAGATATGAAATTGTAAGTAAATTATTGTTGTGACCCTGGCAAATAAGTCAAATTGAATAAAAAAGTGTTATGAAGTCTTGATTTCTTATAGTAACATTTGTTACGGGATTTCTCAAAAAATAGAAATAATATGGACTTGAAATTTGCGACCAATGAGGTTGATTTTCGTCTGTTTATTGGAAGGAGGGAGGAAGCACTCAACCAGACCAGATGACCATAGGGATGACCTCATCCACACTACGTCGGCCAGTACGTAGTCAGCTTGTGCACTAAGCTACTCACAATGAAATATTAGCCATCAAGTTTGGATTGAAAATAAAATAAAAAATTTACTGCCAACTGCTGCTACTACTACTACTACATTTTATAACTCTTTTGGCAACAAACAAACAAGTCATGACGTTCAAAGCAGTGGAAAATTGGAACCACATGTCATAATCATGCTTTTTATTTATTTGTTAGGAAGCCGTCCAAATTAATTTTATAATTTCGTCCTATTTAACTTTTTGTAATTGATCACGACCGGTCTCAATCCATCCGTTGCTCCCAAAATATTAAATAAAACAGAAACAACAACTCACAAATCCGAAATTGTGAATGAAATTAAAAGACTCCTATGTCTATGCCTTCAAAATTTGGCAAGTAATATGGCAAAATCTTAGAAAAACCTAAGAATAAGGAAAAATGTATTTTTAAATCGAGCGGTAACATTCCTGTAAATAAATGTATCTTCTTTTTAAAATATGCGGGGATATTTTTTTTTTTAAATAATCAAAACTTTTTTAAAATTGTGCGATGATATTTTTGTAAACAATCAAAACATATTTTGAAACCAACTCTTTAAATATTGAGTACGATAATTAGAAATTATGAGAAAATAAGAATATTCGTATAGCACAATTAAAAGAAGCAACAAGTAACTTCATTTCAAAAATTAAATTGGAAAGAACTCCATTTTGAGACAGAGAAAATGGTAATGGAATTGAATTGAATAGAAGATATTTCATGGCCGTGGAGGCTGAAATCAGACCTGATATGGAATCGTTTAGGCTTAGGCGGAGTCAATTCCACCAAACGCAGTTTTTAGCAATTTGAAATGCCACTCTTAAAATAAATTATACATTAATCAAAGACGTAATTCTTTTTTAATTAAAAAAGGTTTGATCAAAATGTCCCCTTCCAATTTTAAGTATTCACCCAATCTTTTTTAAGTTTGCACCATCTAACCATTTTTGTCACCGAGATCCACCATACTCCCTCCGTCCCACTATACTTGACACCCAAGGGGTGGGTTCAAAAACCAAGAAAAAAGAATAAAATAAAAAAAATGTGTGGTGGAAATTGAAGAGAGAGAATGAGTGGGGTAAATAGTAGTGTTGGTTGAATAAATGTGTGGTAGAAAATGAAGAGAGAGAATGAGTGGTGGGGTAGAGTGAATATAAAAATATAAAAACTTGGTTATTTTTTAAAGGTGTCAAGTATAGTGGGACTGCCCAAAATGGAAAGAAGTGTCAAGTATAGTGGGACGGAGGGAGTATGTTTGAATTCTTCCCACTTTGCCTCCTACCACCAATGGGCGTTAGAAAATGTTGGATTTTTAATGAGACTATTAGATTTATTAAATGTATAACCCATTTTTAGCGAGACTTTACCACCGCTTATCACGTCCCCCGTTACAAGCGGGCCGGGGCAAATAAAAAGAGATTTATTATTTATTTTTTTTTGTGAAGAGGGAGTATTACATGATTTATTATATCTAAAATAAAAATAATAAAGTGACAATATTGCTTCATGCATATTACTAAAATTAGCTCTTGTAACAACAAAAGAGCAAATGCTAGTATATTTCTTTATTAAATTTTTAAGAGATCTAAAATCTGTAATGATATCTTTAAATATCTATTGATTTGAAAAGAACTAAAACTATACATTGTATGGTAATAAAGTAGAAATTACTGTGGGAGTTCGAATCTTGGTTAGCGGCATTCTTATTTTAATATATAATAATAAATAATATAAAAAAGCTTAGTCTCAATTAAACAAAAAAAAGTAACTAATCTTATTATTTAGTTGGTGTTTTATTCAAAATGACATTAAATTTTTAAGAGATCTAAAATCTGTAATGATATCTTTAAATATCTATTGATTTTAAATGCCCATCTATCTATTGTAATGGTAATAAAGTGGGCCGAACTTAGATGTGTAGTTGGCATTTTGGACAGATGGGATGA
The DNA here is from genome assembly GCA_022495995.1 of Adenophora triphylla var. japonica. NCBI lineage: Eukaryota > Viridiplantae > Streptophyta > Magnoliopsida > Asterales > Campanulaceae > Adenophora > Adenophora triphylla. The sequence goes on along the minus strand of JAFEMH010005189.1, from coordinate 150,089 downwards.
ATGGGACAAATTACTTAAACGCGTCTTAAACGCGTCTGTTTCTTACTGGCAATTTCCAACTTTACTCTCGACCCAAATCCGTTCCAACTACCCTGCCACAAACCTATATATATCACACTACAATTGGCATAGCAACAAATTATTACTAGAAGATCACCATATTTGCTATTTGCTAGGATTCATAGTAAGCTTTTCCTTCTCATCCTTTGGAGATATGGCGTCTTGGTCATCAGAAAGAGGCCGTTGCCGTCAGTTCACGTTGGCGGAAATCAAAAAGGCGACCGAATCCTTCAACAACAAAAATATTGTCGGGAAAGGAGGGGAAGGAACAGTTTACAAGGGCGTCTTTGCTGATGCTAGGAGAAGTACTATTCACTTCGCAGTGAAGCGCTTAAATAGATCAAGCCCAGGTGAGCGTGCTCTTAAGTCGTATGAAAAGGAGATTAAGTTGCTTTCGGAGTTTCATCACGCTAATCTAGTCTCTCTGATTGGGTATTGCCAAGAATCCCAAGAAAAAATATTGGTGTATGAATTGATGTCCAATGAAAACTTGCGTGATAAGCTCCGAAATACAACTTGTCCTCTCTCCTATGAACAAAGACTCATTATTTGCATAGGTGCTGCCCGTGCCATAGATTACCTCCACTCGGGCACTTTTCTAGATTCCAAAATCATCCACGGGGACGTAAAGCCTGATAATATTCTATTGACCGAGAAAATGGAGGCTAAGGTGTCAGATTTTGGGCTATCAAGGATAGTTGCAGCAAATCAGACTCCTTCTTCGGTGATAACCCTTCATCTTTGTGGCACGCCCGGTTATTTTGCTCCAGAATATTATAATACCGGAAAGTTTACTTGGAGAATTGATGTTTACGCCTTTGGTGTGGTACTGACTGAAGTTCTGTGCAAGAAGAAGCCACCTAGGGATGATAGCAATTTCAACCTCAAAGAGTATGGGAGTTTCAGAAAATGGGCTGTACGCAACATTGATCCGGTTCTGAAAAGGGAAATTTCGGAAAGTTCATTGGAGGAGTTTATAAATACTGCAGAGAAGTGCTTGAACGAAGATCCTTACCAACGTCCTAGAATGAATGAAGTGGTGGGGATGCTTGATTCTGCATTGAAATTGCAAAAGAAGGGTGAAGGTGGAAGCTGCATTAAACCAGCAGCGAATGGGGAAAAAAGACAAGTGGATTCTGAAAGCAGCAGCAGCTGGAAATCGTCGTATGGTTTTAGAACAAGTAAATCAGCCAAAATTGAATATATTTCCTCAGATTTGTTTTCCGAAAGTAGCACATCAACAGGGATGTCTGGAAGTAGTTGGCAAGAGAGCGATGTTGAAAGTAGTGGTGCACTAACAAGTTGGAGTCAAGATTCTCGAGTTTATAAGTCATGGAGGAAATCCGAAGCGGGATCAGAGGATGCCAGATATTCTATTCCTAGCACTGAAATTGGGAAAGAAGCAGGTGAAGAGAGGATGATCAAGAAAGATGATTCAAGTTGTTCAAATTCTTCTCCAAGTGTAATATTGCCAGATATACCTGGTACCCAAGATAAAGTTGTTCTGTATTATGGTGAGTCTACATCTGAAGCTATGACTGGTTATATGAAGGCACGATTGTACTTGAATATATTTGAGGTGGATATTGAAGAAAGAGACCCTACAAAGAATGAGGAATTTGAAATAGAACTGAGTCAATTCTTATCACGAAAGCACAAGGAGATGAGCTTGCCACAATTATTTATCGGAGGAAAGTACATCGGAGGAGCTAAGGAAGTTATTGAACTCTATGATTCCGGAGAATTAGGGCAGTATTTGTCAGCAGTAATCAATTCTGCTAGCTAGTTTTCTGATGCTGTAAAAATATTTGATTAATTTTGTTATTTCCTGTTGATAGGTTGTTGTTTTTTTTAATTACCATGTGAAACAAATGCTTCAACAACAGAGTAGTAGTGTGTTTTTGTTTGAGTTTAGTAAGAAAATGACCAAGCTTGTAGGAGTTATAGTTCAAACATGGCCGTCTTTTGTTTTGTAGGTCAGTCAGCGGCCTTTTGATTGAATTACTTGCTGAAAACATTCTACTCCTTTCCTACCAAAATGATCTTTACAATTTTTTTGAAATATTAGTACGAAAGAACTTTAAAAAATAATTTTAACTTGATTTAATCATCCAAATGCAAATGGAAACCAAAACTACTCTCTTATATGCTAAGGACTCCTACAAGTTTCTAAATTGTAAGTGAGTAGTATATGTTGGAAAAATGTTATTGTGGGAAGGAAATTGTGCACGTTTCCTATATATTATTAACATATAGAAATTTTGGTTTATATTTGTCCAAATTGATATTTGGAAAATAAAAATATTAAGGCTTAATTAAGTAAGTAAAGTTGGAACATTAAGCAAAAATGATTTCTATAAAAGTCATTTCTATAGGTAGACTTCCCGTTAAACTTACCGCTCGAGATATAGACTACTTGAGAGAGCCGGGTTTCATAGAAGGAGGTGACCTATTGGGGGATAGACTTTGTGAAAGTTGATTTTGTTGTAGACAATTTGCTAAAGACAAAGTTGATATCTAGTAAATGTTCAACTAATGAGTATGGATTGTAACATCCATTAGCCTTAATAAAACACATAATGGATGACATTATGATGGTTAAAAATTGTAACTACCTAATATTTACTATCAAGGTTAATAGCCTTATTGAATTGGTGAGTAATGGGATATAAGTTACAATTGTGAGAATATAAACTATCATCCACAATTTACTAAAGAGAAGAGAAGAGAAAAAAAAAAGAGAGACAAGAGAAACGAGAATAAGAAAAATGCATGTTTTCTTCTTCGTCAATTGATGTCTTTCTTCCATGAGAATAAGAAAAACATATAGAAATGACTTTTATAGAAATTATTTTTGCTTAATGTTCCAACTTTACTCACTTAATTAAGCCTTAATATTTTTATTTTTCAAATATCAATTTGGACAAATATAAATCACAATTTCTATATGTTAATAATATAAAGGAAACGTGCACAATTTTCTTCACACAATAACATTTTTCCAACAATCCCCACATGAAGGAAATTGATGACGAGTTTGGTGATAGAGTCCGGCAGACGAAAACTTGCATACGATAGGTGTGGGAATGCCCATTGAACCTTCGCTCGTACAAACATATTTACTCTACTCGCAAGTCGATAGACGCAATGTCCTTGAATCGTTATGCTTTTTGTGTAGCCGATCATATGCTTGACACAAGTATCGTCCTAACATAGTTCTCATGGCCCTGAACATTTTGCCTGGTTCTGTGAGAGGTTCTAAGAATTGAGCCTCACACAATTCTCCTCGAAGCGGCCCCACTTCTCTCTCACATAGGTGATTTCTTAAAGGTAACTCGTATTACCTCGCTTGAATTTTCGATGCGTAAGAATCATTAAAAGCCATAGGCTTATCCTTGTCCTTTCGGGATGTCACTAATAGGAATGGACTTGGGGTTAATTCCCCCACAGTGACGCTACAAATCTTTTAACAGTTAGGTGGTCCCATTGAATCTAGTTCTTGGAATCTCCAGTAATCTAGATTGGGTTTTTCGCTGTGTTTAACTTTTAAGAGGCTCAAGTCTCATTCCCCTCCGAATTTACAACTAACTCTCGATTTAACCCTTTGGTTAACGGATCCCTTTATCATTTGACTTCACATAATCAAATTAATTGAGAGTAGTTCTCAAATGGTATTTTGTCTTAGACATATATGTCTAGACTACCATTACACATATTGCTATATGTCTTTTCAATCATAAATTGACTTTAGCAATATACCATCTTGCTAACACAATCTTTATCCATTTGATAATTGTTAACTCAAATTCATTTAAATTCCAGCTATTCCATATTGATCATTTCAAAATTTCAAGAATATCCACCTAATGACTTGTTTAACAACAAGTCTATTAGTTTTCCTTGAATTTGAATCAACAAATCAAATTGACTAGAATTTTCCTTAGTTAACATATAGTTTTTGGATTTAATTAACAAAGTGACGTAGTCTCTCTTGTTTACATCCACGCAATCAAACCTTTGATGTCATTATCTTTGTAACTTCGACGTATATTTTCGTGTAAGTCAAGAAATGAGGCAAGTTCATCGACTAGAGTAATAGATTCAATAGATGACGAAAACGTTCAAGATAAAAGTGAAGAAGAAGAGGTGGAACCTCGAAGGAGCAAAAGAGCTAGGTTTGAAAAATCCTATGGTCCGGACTTTCTAACCTATATGGTAGAAAGTGAACCACAAAGTTACAAAGAAGTCGTTAGCTCTTCGAAAGGACCTTTGTGGAAGGAAGCAATTAAAACTGAAATTGATTTCATTTTGCAAAATCACACATGGGAATTAGTGGACCTTCCTCCGGGAAGCAAACCACTAGGATATAAGTGGATTTTCAAAAGAAAAATGAAGGCGGACGGAACAATTGATAAGTATAAGGCCCGACTTGTAATTAAAGGTTACAGACAAAAAGAAGGCCTAGACTATTTTGACACGTATTCTCCCGTCACGAGAATAACGTCAATAAGAGTTGTACTTGCAACTGTCACATTGAGAAATCTTGAAATACATTGATTATTCCTAAACGAGTCATGAAGGGTATAACGAACATACCCTGTCTCCACATTGGATCAAGAACGGGGTCAGAAGGATCAAATGTAAAAACAACCTTTCTAAATTGAGATTTAGAAGAGGAGATTTACATGGAACAACCCGAGGGGTTTGTTGCGCGTGGACAAGAAAAGAAGGTGTGAAAATTAGTAAAGTCATTATATGGCTTGAAACAAGCACCAAAACAGTAGCATCAAAAATTTGATAATGCTATGATGCAAAGTGGTATACAAGTAATTCTGGAACAAATCATTGGAAGGGTAATGTATTTGATGAGTTGTACTAGGACGGATATTGCTTATACCGTTAGCAAGTTAAGTCGGTATACAAGAAATCTTGGAACAAATTATTGGAAGGGTATAGTAAGAGTACTAAGGTACTTAAGATATACTCGTGATTTGGATTACATTACACTAGACATCCAGCTGTGATAGAAGGATATAGTGATGCTAATTAGATATCGGATATCAAAGACTCAAGGTCTACAAGTGGATATTTATTCACATTAGCAGGTGCAGCTATATCATGGAAATCTTCTAAGTAAACTTTTATAGCCAGATCAACCATGGAATCTGAGTTTATAGCACTAGAGAAATGTGGTGAAGAAGCCGAATGGCTACGCCAATTTCTAGAAGATATTCCAAGATGGGAAAAGCCCGTGCCAGCAATTAGTATACATTGCGATAGCCAATCTGCTATTGGTAGGGCACAAAGTCATATGTATAATGGTAAGTCTAGACATATACGTCGAAGACATAATACCATTAAACAACTACTTGCAACTGGCACCATATCTATTGACTATGTTAGGTCAAAATATAATTTGGCGGATCCGCTAACCAAAGGGTTAAGTAAAGAGATAGTTGCAAGGTATACATTGGGAATGGGATTAAAGCCTCTTGAGAAGTTAAACACAGCGAAAAACCCAACCTAGCTGACTGGAGATCCCAAGATCTAGGTTCAAAGGGACAACCTAACTATTAAAAGACTTGTAGCGTCACTGTGGGGGTCAACCCTATACTCATTCCTTAAAGTGACATCCCGAGATGAATGAGGTTAACCCTATGGCTTTTAATGATTCTTATGTGAAGTAAAATGGATTACTTAAAAGAATCACCTATGTGAGAAAGAAGTAGAGGCCGCTTCGAGGAGAATTGTATGAGGCTCAATTCTTAGACCTTCTCACAGAACCAGGCATTGTGATCCAGGGGCATTAATGGACACAACTATGAGAGCTGAATTGTGTTAGGGAGATAACTGTGTAAAGTATATGATCGGCTACACAAAAAGCTAGCAGTTCAAGGACATCGCGTCTACTGATTAGCGAGTAGAGTAAATATGCTTTTACAAGGGAAGGTTTAAAGGGCAAACCCCTACCTATCCTATGCAGGTTTTCGACTGCCGGACTTTATCTCCTATCCTCATGAATTTCCTTCATGTGGGGGATTGTTGGAAAAATAGTGTGTTTTGAAAGAAATTAATGGATTAATTTCTAAAGGGTAATTTTATCAAATAACTTAATTGGTTTTGTGTTTGTGAAATAAAATATTTATTTGTCCAAAATGGTTTTTGGATGAATTAAATATGAATGCTCAAAGTATGTGGTCCACATTTTGCTAATAAATTTTGATTTTGTAAATCAAAAATGGTTTTGACTTTGACTGATATGCTCGGCATAGCAGAGTGATTGACTCACCTGAGCATAGCATGGCAGAATGACAAAGTCTTTGGAAAGCCATGCTCGGCCCAGGCATATGCCTTGCTCGGTCGAGCAGATCTGGGCAAAAGTTTCTTGACAGCCTTGCTCGGCCTAGCAAGACATATGACTCGGCCGAGTAGTTCCTGAGCAGACATTTAACAGCCAAGTATTAAATGTGGAAAACTGAAACGGAAAATCATTATGGCTATATCACCTCTTGATATTACTATGCAAGGAGGCCAAATGAAAGAGATGACAATATGCAGCAAATTCGGATATGGAGGAGGAAGTTGGCTGCAAGTGGTTTTCTCTGTGTGTTCTTGCCTCAAATTTTCCAAAAGTTATTGACTAACTTTGTCAAAATCTCCATTATAAAGCCTTAGGAATCAAAATGAATATTTGGATTTAATTTGATATTAATTACAATTAATCCGAAATTAACCTCCATTAAACTGAAAATATTAACCCCGTTTTCAGTTTTGATATTCATTTCCATGGCTGTTACACTTTGAAAATTAAACAGTCATTAATGCACATGATCTGCTCGACCGAGTCATGTACCTTGCTCGGCCTAGCAAGGATGTCCAGAAACTTTTGCCAGGATCTGCTCGGCCGAGCAAGGCATATGCCTTGGCCGAGCATAGCTTCCAGAAACTTTGTCATTCTGCCATGCTATGCTCGGGTGAGTCAATCACTCTGCTCAGCCGAGCATATCAGTCAAAGTCAAAACCATTTTTGATTTACAAAATCAAAATTTATTAGCAAAATGTGAACCACATACTTTGAGCATTCATATTTTATTCATCCAAAACCCATTTTGGACAAATAAATATTTGATTTCTTGTTCACATGGAGTAGAACACAAACACATAACCAATTAAGTAATTTGACAAAATTACCCTTTAGAAATTAATCCATTAATTTCCTTCAAAAACAAACTATCTTTTCAACAATCCCCCACATGAAGGAAATTCATGAGGATAGGTGATAAAGTCCGGCAGTCGAAAACCTGCATAGGACAGGTAGGGGTTTGACCTTTGAACCTTTCCTTGTAAAAGCATATTTACTCTACTCGCTAATCAGTAGATGCGATGTCCTTGAACTGCTAGCTTTTTGTGTAGCCGATCATATACTTTACACAGGTATCTCCCTAACACAATTCAGCTCTTATAGCTGTGTCCATTAATGGTCCTGGATCACAATGCCTGGTTCTGTGAGAAGATCTAAGAATTGAGCCTCACACAATTCTCCTCGAAGCGGCCTCTACTTCTTTCTCACATAGGTGATTCTTTTAATTAATCCATTTTACTTCACATAAGAATCATTAAAAGCCATAGGCTTAACCTCATTCATCTCGAAATGTCACTTTAAGGAATGAGTATACGGTTGACCCCCACAGTGACGCTACAAGTCTTTTAACAGTTAGGTTGTCCCTTTGAACCCAGATCTTGGGATCTCCAGTCAGCTAGGATGGGTTTTCCGCTGTGTTTAACTTTTCAAGAGGCTTTAATCCCATTCCTAATGTCAACCTTGCAACTATCTCTTTACTTAACCCTTTGGTTAGCGGTTCCGCCAAATTATCTTTTGACCTTACATAGTCAATTAATATGGTGCCAGTTGCAAGTAGTTGTTTAATGGTATTATGTCTTCGACGTATATGTCTAGACTTACCATTATACATGTGACTTTGTGCCCTACCAATAGAAGATTGGCTATCGCAATGTATACTAATTGCTGGCACGGGCTTTTCCCATATTGGAATATCTTTAGGAAATTGGCGTAGCCATTCGGCTTCTTCACCACATTTCTCTAGTGTTATAAACTCAGATTCCATGGTTGATCTGGCTATAACAGTTTGCTTAGAAGATTTCCATGATATAGCTACACCTGCTAATGTGAATAAATATCCACTTGTAGATCTTGAGTCTTTGATATCCGATATCCAATTAGCATCACTATATCCTTCTATCACAGTTGGATGTCTAGTGTAATGTAATCCAAAATCACGAGTATATCTTAAGTACCTTAGTACTCTTACTATACCCTTCCAATGATTTGTTCCAGGATTACTTGTATACCGGCTTAACTTGCAAACGGTATAAGCAATATCCGGCCTAGTACGACTCATCAAGTACATTCGACTTCCGATGATTCTTGGATACTCTAATTGAGACACCGGTTCATCTCTATTCTTTGATAGATGAAGAATAGGGTCGATTGGAGTACTCACTATTCCATTGTCATCCTTGCTAAATTTCTCAAGAATTTTATCCACATAATGAGATTGACTTAACACAAGTCCGTTGGATATTCTAGAAATTTTAACTCCAAAGATTACGTCCGCAAATCCCATATCTTTCATGTCAAACTTTGAATTCAACATGTCTTTCATGGATTTGATCATATTATCACAACTCCCTATGATAAGCATGTCGTCTACATTAAGATACAAAATGGCATAGCCATTTTCAGTGGTTTTAGTATAGACACATTTGTCACACTCTGAATGAACGCTCGCCGAAAAATTAAATGAGAGTCACCACGCCATTTTAAAGGAAACATTGAAAACCTTTTTGAAAAGAGAAAGTGGGTTCGGGGGTCAGATTACGTGTTGGGAAGAACCGATAGTTCACCCAACACGCCTCGTAAACGAGTCTTTCAATGTTCAACATCCAATATCATTCAAAAGTGTGTGCAATTTGTGTGAGACAAAATATGTGATAAAATGCACAACTTACAACTGAAATGGACCAGCTGCAAAGTGGCTACATGTGTCACCCGACACAGGACCTCGAATAGTCAAGTGTGTCGCATGACACAACAAGCCCACTTGCAGAGGTTTCACAAAGCTGAATTACAAAGGCAGCGAGATAATAACTGTTGTGGGTATTTTTCAGCATGGTGACATCTTCAGTTGCTCCTGCATGTCAAGATGTTACTCCACTGTAAGTATCGTTTTAATATTTACTTATTTGATTTTTCCTAATATCTTTATTATTATTTTCCAGTGAATAAGAGAGAAGAATACAGGATATTTTTCTAGCACGTTCAACGCATCTTCAACGGCAAGGATGACTTGGTCTCACGGACGTTGAAGAGGATAAGATTATTCCCGAGATTGTAGGAACAAATTTTACCCATTCAAACTTACTTATATTTAAGGGGAGATGGAGACGGAAAAACATACACACTCTCATACACACTCCCATACACACGCACTCTCATGCTCACACACTCTACGCACATCTCTCTTATAATCCTCTCCATCATCTTCCACAGTTGTAACTCAATTATTATAGTGAAACTTTTAAGGTTGGAGACCTAACTCCCGGGGTTTTTTCCAAAGAGGTTATCACCTCTAAGGTTTTCCTCGTTAACAAATTGTGGTGTAATTCTTTCTTTCCATGTCTTTGTTCCATTTACTCGAATTCCACAGTCCCCTCCTTGTTGTTTAATCCACACACTTGTCAAAGTTAAGATTCAACACAATTGTTTTTTCTACCAAAACAATTTGGCGCCCACCGATGGGCCTCGTGGTTTATCGGTTATTTGGATCATTTTCTGAGCAAATTCATCATGTCTGCACCTTCCAATGTGTCCGCCGCCGGCAAGGGTACCACCGTCACTCCAACATTAGGAGGTAGAACCAGCTTGTTGCCGCCACCTCTTCAGACCGGACCTCAGCAAACTCAACCTACAAAGACTCCACAAAAGGAAGCGACTTCTTCCAATGTAGATGCTAACATTCGGACTATCCTAACCAAGTTGAATCAGAGGTTGGATCAAAAGGATAGCAATTCCAAGGTGTTGGCCAATTCCATGATCAAGATGCAGAGGGATCAACAGCTCATCGCTTCGCGGCTTGAAAACGTCTCACCATTGCGTGCAAGGAACCTCAACTTCGACAACACCGAAGGATCTACGCTCCAGAATGAATTTATTCCAATGAATAGTCCACCTCAAACTCCTCAGCTGACATCCTTACCCGGGGACACCCTAATGACGCCACCTTCAGCAGGATTCACCCCGTTCATTCCATTCATTGACAACACCACTGTCACAACTACCACGGATAACTCTGGTTTGCTGAATAATCTTTTAAATAATAATAATTTCAATCGTATTCCTATGGCTGACCCTTTTGCAGGAAACCCACTAGCCAAACAGATGCAGGATCTCAGGGAGCTGATAATGAACGTGCCCGGCATAACTCCTCCAATCCAACCAGTGACTCAGAACTGCTACAATCAATCTCGGTTTGTCCCAGCAATTGCAAATGTCGACATCCCGAAGCGTTTCAACGTTCCATCTATGAAGTTGTATGACGGCACCACAGACCCAGAGGAGCATGTTGCTCACTATCAGGAGAAGATGGACATAATCCATATTCCGCTTCAATTCCGGGAGGCTTGCTTATGCAGAGGATTTGGATCGACCTTGGTTGGACCAGCTCTCAAATGGCTGATTAGGCAGCCCCTAGGTTCAATTGGTTCATACGCCCAGCTTATCAACATGTTCTATAACCAATTCTCGTGTAGTCGACAATTTGAGAAGCTGACAAGTGACCTCTACAATGTGACCCAACAGCCTAATGAAACTCTGAAAGATTATGTTCACCGGTTCAATAAGGAAGTGCTGGAAATTCCCAATCTTGACATGTCAATGTACCACAGAAGCATTCAAAATGGGGTGAAGAAAGATTCATGATTATCAAGATTTGGTGATGACTCCTTGTAAGCGGTTGGAAGAAGTCAGGAGCAGGGCATTGAGATTCATAAGATTGGAGGAAGATGAGCTGCGAAGATCAAAGTCCTCGTCCAAGTTGTCGACATATGACCACCCTGACAGGAAGACTGAATCATCCCATCGCAGGAACAACCGTTCCAATCCTTACCCAAGAATTGATACTAGCAAAATTAATTCAATAGACGGTGAGGATGAAGATAGTGATAATGTGCCTAACATTTCTGATTATTGTTTTTCTGTTGACATTTCAGGTGTACTCTGTGCAATGGGCAACCTAGGGGACAAAGCCAGATGGCCAAAGAAGACGGATAAGCCTACGGGATGGCGTGACAAATCAAAATGGTGTGCTTACCATGAAGACTTTGGGCATGTTACTGAAGATTGCATCGCACTAAGAAAGGAGATCAGTTACTTGCTCTCGAAGGGACATCTTAAGGAGTTGCTGGGATCCAGAAAGAAGAAGGCTGAAAGTGCGGAAGCTCCTCATGAAGTCGAGAGACCAGCTTCTCCCCCAGCATCAACAAAGGTGATCAATTTCATTAGTGGAGGCTCAGAAATATGTGGCACATCCTATTCTGCCGCAAAACGACATGCTAAGGAGTCAAAAGAGGAGAGGCCAGAAAGACAACCAAGAATGTCGACACCCTGCCATGATCCAATCACCTTTGATGAGAGTGATCGAGATAACTTGTTGGAACCCCATCACGACGGCCTAGTTATCTCCTTGCAGATCGCCAATTGTACAATCCGGCGTATCCTGGTTGATGGGGGTAGCTCTGTCAATCTCATTATGTTGAGCACCCTCAAGGAAATGAACATCCCAGAATCGGAGATCATCAAGAAATCCTCAGTATTGGTAGGCTTCAGTGGTGAAGTCAAAGAAACGGTGGGGGAAATAAAGCTTCCAATATACTCAAAGGGCCTCAACACCATGGAGCGGTTCTGTGTAATTGATTGTGCAACATCCTACAATGTCATTCTTGGAAGACCATGGATTTATGGGATGAAGGCTGTCCCCTCCACTTACCATCAGTGTGTGAAGTTCCCAACACCTTGGGGTGTCGCCAAAATATACGGTGATCGGCGGGTGGCCAAGGAATGTTATAAAACTTCAATGAAGGCGTCGACATCTCCAAAACAAGCATAGCAATTATAGAGGAAAGTACGTGAAGTCACGGAAGCTAGGGAGAACGATGTGAAAGAAGTATTGCTAGACCCTTCCAACCGGACATCAAGGTACTTATTGGCGATGACATCCCATCGAGATATAGAAGAGAAGCTTGTGGACTTATTAAAAAGCGAGTAAAGAGTTTTGCTTGGAGACATGATGACATGACCGGCATCGGGAAAGATGTCATCACTCACAAACTTAACATCGATCCTAGTTTTAAACCGGTGCACCGAAACGAAGAAAATTTGCGAAACAAGAAACCAGATCATCAAGGAAGAGGTAGAGCGCTTACTCAAAGCCAACATGATCCGAGAGGTAGATTATCCAAGATGGTTAGCAAACGTGGTTGTAGTTGAGAAGAAGAATGGGAAATGGCGAGTCTGTGTTGACTTCACCGACTTAAATAAAGCCTGTCCAAAAGATCCTTTCCCTCTGCCTCACATAGATTCGTTAGTTGATGCCACATCCGGACATGAGCTCCTCACCTTCATGGATGCATCTTCAGGATTCCAGCAAATCCAGATGGAACCATCTGACCAGGAGGACACCGCCTTCATAACGCCAACAGGTATTTATTGTTATATTGCTATGCCTTTTGGACTAAAAAATGCAGGTGCAACATATCAGAGGCTCGTCAACAAAATGTTCAAAGATCAGATTGGGGACACAATGGAAGTATATATTGACGACATGGTAGTAAAATCCAAGAAAGCCGAAGATCACATAAAAAACTTATCTCAAGCCTTTGACATCTTGGATTGTTTCAATATGAAACTTAATCCAGCTAAATGCAACTTTGGAATGAAGGCAGGGAAGTTTTTGGGTTACATGGTTACTAAAAGAGGCATTGAAGCTGCCCCAGAATAGATACGTGCTATTATTAACCTGTCGTCACCTCAATCTGTCAAGGACGTCCAAAGATTGACAGGAAAGATTGTTGCACTCACCAGGTTCATTTCAAAATCCTCGGATCGATGCAAACCTTTCTATGACATCCTAAGGAAGAACAAGAAGTTCCAGTGGGAGAACCAACATGAAGAAGCCTTTCAGGAGCTCAAAACTTACCTGTCGACACCTCCATTATTGGCCAAGCCTCAGGAGGAGGAACATCTTTACATCTATTGCGGTATCGAAGGCGTATTAGTGCGGTCTTGGTGGCGAACGAGATGGTAGTCGGCAACCCGTCTACTATATAAGTAAGACACTTTTAGATGCGAGACCGGTATTCTCATTTACGAAATTAATTTTAGCTTTGATAACTGCTTCTATTAAATTAAGCACTATTTTGAAACACATACTATAATTGTACGCACTAACTATCCTATTAAGAATGTTATGAGAAAACCAGAGATGTCAGGTCGAATGGCGAAGTGTTCTGTACAATTAAGCACTTACGACATTAAATATGAGCCCCGGAAACAGCAATAAAATCTCAAGCTCTAGGCGATTTTGTGGGCGACTTTAGTCCAACCATGCAACAAGAGGTGGAATTGGAGGTTCGGCAACTTCAAGATGATGACATCCTGAAGATCTGGACTCTCTACACGAGATGGTGCTTCTAACATGAGAGGTACGGTCTTGGTGTTGTACTAAAATCGCCACGAGGGGACATAATACCACAATCCATCATTTGCCGGTTTCAAGGCCACTAATAATGAAGCAGAATATGAGGCATTAATTGCAGGTTTAACAGCGGCCCAGGACCTGGATGTCAAGCATATCCGGGTGTTTATGGATTCTTTGCTAATTGTTAACCATTACAACGGATCCTACATAGCAAAAAATGCTAAGATGACGACATATTTGGAAATTGTAAAAATTCTGGCGGCTAAATTCAAAACATTTACTTTGGAACAGATTCCGCGAGAGGAAAATTCTCAAGCAGATGCTCTGGCAAACTTAGGTTCAGCCTTCAAAAGCATTTTACAGACAAGTATCCCAATTGTGCACATTGACATCCCAGCAATTGATCATCTTGAAATTTGTTCGTTCTAGATGTCGACGTACCTTCCCCTCCAGCAGCAACTTCTTGGACAACTCCTATTATCAAGTATCTCTTAGATGATACGATCCCAGCCGAGGAGAAAAATGCTAGAGCCTTCAGGGTAAGAGTATCTAAGTATTTACTTATTGATAACCTTTTGTTTAGAAAATCTGCTGCAGGTCACTACTTAAGATGTCTAGAAGCGAGGCCAGGAGCCCATCGGGTTCTCAAGGAGTTGCATGAAGGACGGTGTGGAAATCATACCGGGGGCGAAGTCGCATACCAAGGCTGCGAGGATGGGCTATTTTTGGCCCACAATGAGAAGAGACGCCGCAGACTATGCAAAGAAATGTGACTCCTGTCAACGACATGGGGACATCCTGCACCAGCCAGCTGAACTATTGCATCCTATCCTGTCGCAATGGCCATTTATGGTTTGGGGAATGGACATAGTAGAAAAATTACCCAGGGCACCAGGAGGAAGAGTATTTCTATTAGCTATGACAGACTATTTCTCTAAATGGGTAGAAGCTGAGGCGTACGTACAAGTTCGTGACAGAGAAGTAATCTCTTTCATCAAAAGAAATATATTCAACCGATTTGGGATACCTTCAGAGATAATTTGTGATAACGGCTCCCAATTCATTAGAAAGAAAACCCAAGATTTCTTGACATCTTGGGGAGTCAAGATGGTGACATCTTTACCTGTTCACCCTCAAGCCAATGGACAGGCAGAATCTAGCAACAAAATAATCATAAGCAACTTAAAAAAGAGACTGAACCAGAAGAAAGGACGATGTGCAGAAGAGTTGCCAATGGTTCTATGGGCTGACAGGACGACATCTAAGAACGCTACTGGTTAAACTCCCTATTCACTTGTATTTGGGACGAATCGGTTATTCCAGCAGAAGTACTTGTACCTACGGCCAGATACAGTTTGTTGACATCTGAACATAATAAAGACATCTTGACATATGACTTGGATACCGTAGACAAACTAAGGGACATGGCCAAAGTTCGGATGGCAGCATATCAACAAAGGGTAGCCAGATCTTACAACAAAAACGTAAGGGTTAGAAGGTTCCAAGTAGGAGATTTAGTCCTACGAAAGGCATTCCAAAATACAAAGGAGCTCAATGCAGGCAAGCTCGCCCCAAAGTGGGAAGGACCCTACCTAATAGATGCACAGGCCGGGAAAGGAGCATATCGTCTGTCAACCTTGGATGGCCAAATGATACCACGAAGTTGGAACGCCATTCACCTTAAAAGGTATTACATCTAAACAATGCACCCCTTAAACTCATCTCATCCCAGGTATGGACAATCCTTTATTTATTTGTAACCTTCCATTTTCCTATTTACTATTTTCTTACTTCATTACAAATCAAGATGTCGCTAACACAACTTGTGGAGAGGCGTCAACATAGTTGACGTCCATTTTTAACATGTCTTTGTCCTATGAGGTGTTGACATACGGAAATGGGGACATATCGAAAGTATGCAAAGTCAGAAGAACAACGAATTCTCCTCCGTCAGAGACTGGCCATCTCTTCTCAAGTAAAGGTACATAATCCCTTCTAAGGTTTAAAGAGTTAATTACCTCTTTCTTAAGATGTTAGGTTACCACACCTTTGCCTGGAGCGCAAGTTATCTCTTTAATTGAGGTGTGGGGTGGGCCTATATGGGTAAACTCATATAGCTTACCCATTCCCACTCAGTTAAATGATTGATCTCATGTTTTATTCTTATGGTTATGACATGTACGTGTCATCTTAAGTATCTACCGCTTTGACATACTAACATGTCACCTTACGAGCATAACAAATGACCATCCAAAGAAAAATTTCATCCAAAAGAAAACAAGCCTTGACATGCTTGAAAATTACTAAACCATAACTAAATTAAAGTTACCATAAGAACATCCAAACTGCCAAAGTTAAAACGCAAAAGTGTTGGACCAACCCAACACATAAAAGAAATTGTCTTCGGTCCTTATGGACCTATTACATAACCAAACAAAAATTAAAATTGTCTTTAGGGATTCCACCCCAGTAATACCATCAAAAAACCAGAACAAAGTTATTTTACCTTTTTCAGGTGGCATCCGCCGCAGGTGTTGCTTTGGGGGTAACTTCTCCAACTTCTGCTGCATCCTTTACAATCGCTTCATATGGGCTTGATGACACTTCACCCTCATCTATTGGCTCACCTGTCAGCTTGGAGAAGTAGGCATATTCCTTGTTGATATCCCAATTATCGGCCTTCCCTTCCTGGAACTCCTTCATCATCTTGATCTTACATTGGGAAACGGTTTTAGCAGCAGCCAATTTGCAAGAACTTTTCACTTCTGCAATCTCCTTAAGATGATCCTCCTCACTTTTTGCCAAATTGTTCAATAAATCCTTCACCGTCTGCTCCTGCTCTTCCAACGACTTAACTTGTTGCTCCAAGGTCTTTTCATGTCCTTTCACCTTGCTCTCTAACATTATCTTCTCCTTCTTAAGCAAAGCAATATCAGCTTTAGACTTCTTCTTCAGCATCTCCATTTCTTTTACCAGATCTTCCAAATACCCTACAGCCTGTAAAATAATAGCTTGACATCAAAAGGTGTTATAAAAAACTTTTGAAACAGTTAAAACCCAGTTAGTATCATCTTACCCCTGCTGCAAAACTCATACATTTCTTTTTGAATTCTCCCACTGGCATTCCTTCAAAAGTATCTCCAACATCGATCACCTCCTCTTGAATAGCCTTCCTCTTTCTCACCCTTGAGCCAATCCCCGCGCTCTCGTCTAAAACAGGGATCTTCTTAGGAACAGGCGGAGGTTTCATATCAATCTTAAGAGTGGACTCATCAAACATGGCTTCAATGTCATCAAGATCAAAATCCGATCCTGAAACGACTGGTTTGGAGACTGCATTGACATATGAATATTGTCAGGAAGTGTAGTGCATCAGATTGATAAACTATATTAAAAAGACAACATGCTTACCTGTAGACATAATGACGGAAGTTGACGCTTTTTGATCTTCCGGAACAACCAGAGGTGATTCCAGTAGTCCCCTAGGAGATCTCTTGTCCAAAGGAAGCTTGAAAAATTCGTCAATTTTGGCCAAGGTGTCCTCAGCCAGTGGAAGTTGTTCTCCCAGTCAATATCTGAAAAGAGGTAAGAACAATTACGATTTCAGTTTGTTTCAAGAACAAAAAGACACAAAGTTAGGAATTCAAGTACCTCCCTTGTTCCACTTGCTTGATATCTCATTCCCTTCTCCAATGGATGCCCTATCAACAAAGAAAAACCTATTTTTCCATCCTCTATCACTAGAAGATGTGGTGCTCATTAAGGAGTTCCTACCTGACCTTTTCTTAAAAAGATATCTTTTTGAACCGAAAGGTTGGAGATCGTACGAATAGGCTATCTCATGAAGCCCTAGGTTTAACTCATTCTCCCTGTTCACTTTGATAATAAAAGCAAAAACTCTCCAAGCCATGGGCATCAGTTGAGGATAGGCAAGTTGGGTCTTTTGAAAGAACCCGAAAATCAACGATGGGAAGGGGTAACTAAACCCTAGAAGAAAGGGATACTCATGAAAGCAGATCCATTTGGCGGAAACAAAGTCAGACCTAAGATTTACAGAAAAAGGGTGAAAAATCGCACCTTTTGGGAAGTAACATTGTTGTTTTAGTGATTCTATTTGGGTATCACTAAACAAACAAGTCTCCTCATCCGGTTTCGCAAGGAGATTTTCACTCACAAAATCAGTAAGACTAATCTCTGTGGGACCTTGTGGGGATGGGGCACTCTTAGTTTTGGACGAACTCCACCTAGTTCTACCCATGGTTGACAGACAAAAGAGAGAAGTAAACAATGGATGAAAATAAGAAACGGAGAAATTTTTACCTTGAAGAAGAACAGCGCCGTAGCAAGCAGGGATGAAAAGGAAGGTTTGAGAAGCTTATTAAGCCTTCCAAGCGGTTATTTAAATTAAAAAAGAACTCTATTTCCAAAAAACCACTTTTTCCTAAGCATTACTCCCCAACCGTCCATTTTCTCCACGTTTCACAATACCCGTCCCATCATGCAAGCTGGCAGTTGAGCATTTATTGGGAGAAAAACATTTGCCTCTTCAGTTGCCAAGATAGCCAAATGTTTTTGGGGACAAATTGTTGTGGGTATTTTTCAGCATGGTGACATCTTCAGTTGCTCCTGCATGTCAAGATGTTACTCCACTGTAAGTATCGTTTTAATATTTACTTATTTGATTTTTCCTAATATCTTTATTATTATTTTCCAGTGAATAAGAGAGAAGAATACGGGATATTTTTCTAGCACGTTCAACACATCTTCAACGGCAAGGATGACTTGGTCTCACGGACGTTGAAGAGGATAAGATTATTCCCGAGATTGTAGGAACAACTTTTACCCATTCAAACTTACTTATATTTAAGGGGAGATGGAGACGGAAAAACATACACACTCTCATACACACTCTCATACACACTCTCATACACACTCTCATACACACGCACTCTCATGCTCACACACTCTACGCACATCTCTCTTGTAATCCTCTCCATCATCTTCCACAGTTGTAACTCAATTATTATAGTGAAACTTTTAAGGTTGGAGACCTAACTCCCGGGGTTTTTTCCAAAGAGGTTATCACCTCTAAGGTTTTCCTCGTTAACAAATCGTGGTGTCATTATTTCTTTTCATGTCTTTGTTCCATTTACACGAATTCCACAGTCCCCTCCTTGTTGTTTAATCCACACACTTGTCAAAGTTAAGATTCAACACAATTGTTTTTTCTACCAAAACAATAACAACATCCAATTACATCAGAAATGGATCTAATAGATCACATAAGTCAGGTTTTAACACTCAAGAGGGTATGGATATGATTGATCCATACTCATCTTCAGTGACTAAGCCAAACACATCAACATCATTCGAAATCATGGATTGAACATGGATATAAAAATATGATTAGCAACCAAAAACAACAGAATGGACAGCTACAAGATAACAGAGATCAACACAATCACTTCAAATGAGTGTGGATATTGAGGATTCACATTCTACTTGAAGCATTCAAGCACAACGCATAACATGAATGACCCAAAGTGCATTATCATGAGAATAGGTATAACATTCAGTGATCAAATCAAAATATGTTCAACCAGGTCCGAAATCAAACAGCAGGTCAAGCATAGCAATCGAAATAGATGATGAAAATAGAGAGAGAGGATGTGAATTAGAACATTACCCTTGTAGATCCACACTCTCTATACCACGTCAGTATAGAGGGCCTTCAAATCAGCTTCAGAAATCGGATGAGAAGTCTCATATTTAGATGAAGAGTCTGAACCTTCGATGTGTATGAGAAGTGTAATAGAATCGGTATAAGAGAGAGACACCGGCAACAGACGAGAGAAACGGCGGCGGTGAACGGGTTTAGGATCTGGAAACAGGGAAGACGGCATCGACGGATTTGGGTACAGAGAGAGATAGAACCAGGTGAGGAACGATTCAATTAGAGAGAGAGATTTGTTTTGAGTAGGCAGAGAGAGAGAAAGGTGATGGTAAGGAAGGGGATTAGAGGGAGAATTGGGTCGTCGTTTTGGGGAGAGCATAGAGAACTGGTGAGCCGTCTAGAGAGAGAGAGAACGGTGAGAAAGGGGATTGCTCCAGATGATTAGAGGGAGAGAGCCGGTGAGGGAGGCGATAGCTCCAACTGATTAGAGGGAGAGAGATGGTGAAGAAGACAATTAGAGAGAGAGACAGCTCGTGAGGGACTGGAAAACCGTATAGAGAGAGAGTAGAGAGAGAAGTTCCTTCTTCTTGTCAAAATGAAAAAATCCTTTATTTAACATTGCTTGGGAACTGGCTTGTGGTGTCGCACGACCCACTGCTTCGACTTTCTGTGGCTCGTTTTGTCGCACGACTTGACGAGCTAGTAACTGTTTCTGGTGCCAACAACCTGTTCTGGAACATTCCGAGTTAATTACCAACAGGTCCAAAACAAATAATTCCCTATAGGTCCTTTTGTATGAAAAAAATACTTAAAAGTACTTCATTCGCGAGAAACTTATAAAAAGATTCCGGAAGTCTCGAAATGGACCGTAAATTTACCAAAATGCCCCTAGTGCAATTTTATTATATTAAAAGGCACTTATAAAGGGTCGCAAATTGGATTGGGGTACTCACAGAGCCCCTCGGCAACGTCACTTATGGAAGAAGTGAGGTTGTCGATAAGAAGGATCCCAAGCCTAATGAACGGCTGATGGGAAAGATAGACCAAAATGGTCAACTTGCCGGACCTGCTGGGGGTATGACAAATGAAGGAAAATGATTGATGAGGTTGGATGGCTGGACCTTTTTGGGAAAGGATTCCTACGTATCCTTAGGAGGGAATCAAGCCAGATCGTAGTTCGGAAACATAGGAGCGAGCCTAAAGAGGTGTAGGAACAAGCCTAAAGAGGTATAGGAACAAGCCTAAAGAGGTATAGGAACAAGCCTAATGAGGTATAGGAACAAGCCTAAAGAGGATGATCGAGATTAACTCAAAAGTATCGCGAGATGAACTCCAAGACTTTTTCGAGAAAGCAAACATACGACAAGATGATTTGCAGTTGAAATGAGATATACTTTCATACCAGTACTGTGCTTACCTACAAGGATTGTACACATGAGAGATGATCGCTTGGGGATTGGCTGGCTTTGGAAGCACTTGCTGAGTAGAACACGAACTTTGCTGTTAAGATTACTGGAAAACAGACTTTGCTGACGATTTCCCGTTGCAAGACAGGCTCTACTGATGATTTTCCATTGCAAGATGGGTATTGCTGATGATTTTCCATTGCAAGACGAATATTGCTGATGATTTTCCATTGCAAGATGGACTTTGTTGATGATTTGCCGTTGCAAGACGGGTATTGCTGATGATTTGCCATTGCAAGATGGGTATTGATGATGATTTGCCATGTCAGATGAACTTTGCTGTCGCTGAGACATGATGAGCACTATTGCTTGGAGATTGAGGCAGCTGAGGCTCTTTCGAATAATGTTGATGAATCCAAAGATGATGAGACTGATGAAGATGATGAAGGCAGAATATGCCACCTGCAGGATTTGAAATCTTTGTCTAGATTGTGATTTGAGGAGCAATCCCCATGATCAGATTATGATCACTTGATTATTGTACCCTGTGGGGGAAAAACACAACACTCTAGGCACTTTGCATTAATTTGAACTCAATTATTGTTAATTTTATGCATTATTAATCTTGATGCACGAGTCCATCTCAGCTGGGGATGAAAATGGAGTGAGAATTTTGCATGGCTCAATGAGCTGATATGTATATGTAGCAAATGATGGATTGTGTATGGGATGAATGTATATATGTATGATGATATATGGGTTACGAACCATCTCCCACAAATTTGAGAAGTGCATGAGTGATGGATGAGAAATGGTGGAGCCTAGGCAAATCGGGGCATGCCCTGAGAGTACAGATTGCAGCAGGTTGATTGTTGTTGATAAGAACAAAGTGTGTCGCGCGCCCGAGACGGCAAGCAGCAGAGGAAGTGCAGAGAATGCCTTGGCTTTGAAGAGATGACTAGGTAAAGCTCAGATTTTGAGGAGGTGACTTGGCGAAGCCCCAGTTGGTAATGCAAAGCGACCCCGAAGTAAATCTGATGAGGAGTGAAACCATCATGCAGCAAAGTGAATGCAGAGGACACCCTGGCAAAAATACTGATACGGGAGAGCCTGAGGGAACAGCTTAGCAAAGCCCCAGCTTGAAGAAATCCAATGCAGCCCTGTTGCAGACAAAATTATCATGTGGCCAAGTTGGCACCCATCTATCCAGACCTTAATCAATCAGTCATTGGACAAGACTCAGAAATGTATACATACAGGGGCACATCTTTCAAAAAGTGGGAATGAATCCCAATTTTGTGTAACACACTTGCTTTGGGTTTGACTCTTTTGAGAGAGTATAAGCATAACAAGGTGTGGAAAAGTGTATGAAAGCCCCTGCTGACAGAAAGACATCGTTTGGCTCTATTTTCCTATGATGTAGAAAGAGAAGACTTGTCGAGACATTTAAAAACTTGTCTCATTCATGATGATCACAAGGCTTCTTAAAACCCTTTATTGATGTTCGGGTTATTCAACCACTAATCCTGATATGAACAAATATTTTGATTAATCATGAGGAGAAAACCAACTGATATCGAGAATCAAATTTGGAAAGATAAAAAGAGGATTTATGTAGAGGGACGGCCCTTGATGAGATCGGATTTTCTGAGATTTGAATGTATTCGTGACGGGACCATTTCTGGTTGCCTACGTTCCCCTCATGGCGAGGAGCTCAGGTCGCCATAGTTCAGGCAAGTCTCAATTGAAAGAGAAGAAATGTGGAGATTCTAGAGTTTGAGAACCTTTGAGGATTTTGAGGATTTTTCTCGAGAATTGGAGAGTTAAAGAACATGTTTCCTTCGAGTGTCAATGAAAGACACGGATGCGAAGCCCCAGTGAGGCGTTCACGGGAAGTGTTTGTGGAGAAGAAATGACATATGCTCACATGAAATGTCGAAGGGAAGGATTGAATTTGCACAATCTTTGATTGAGGGTCTTGGACCATGGATTAGGTTCCAATTTAAGCAAACAATGAAGCATTAATTTGATTTAGATCTTGATGAGATTTGAATGAAACTGTTATCCGGTAAGAACTGTAGCTGGGTTTCAGGGCTTCGATCGGCCATCTGGTGATTTGGATCTTTGTGTACATCATGACCTCATAAGATCAGAGGTTGGCTGGGCCTTTTACTGACTGAACCTCTAAAGATGAGAGGTTGGCTTTCAAGGATGTGTTTGGAATTTCTATGGTGAGGAAATTGTGATTGTATCTTTATTGCCTCTAAGAATGAGAGGTCAGACTCGGCTTTGGCAAGGTCAAGGGTAATGGGAGTATCCTCTAAAAGCGAGAGTATGGTTGGAATTGGTTGGAAGGTGTTGGTGAGGGAAATCCATGCTATCGAGAGTTTTTGTGAACTTTCGAGAATTCGGGCTCCTTTTGAAAATTGGAAAGCCTCTGGAGAAGTCGAGGACTTTTGCGGAATTGGGAGGATTCAACCTCCTTTTGATAATTGGAAGGCCTCTTGAGAATTTTAGGACTTTTACTGAAATTGTGAGGATTTAAAATCCTTCTTTTGAGAATTTGGAAGTCCTCTTGAGAAGATGAGGATTATATATGTCCTTCCTTCATGACTTGAGTATTTTATGAGTCACGGATCCTCGAAGCTAACTTCTTGGCATTGCTTGGACTTCTCTCAGCAAGGAGTAAAGATGATGGCTAAACAGGGTTTCAAAACATGTCGATCTTGAAATGAAAGGATATTGTTTGGTGAGGGTGAGGTAATGGCTTCCCTAGGGTGAAAGGCTTCAACCGCAATCCATACCGGATGATCTAAATGAGATTAAGTCTTCATTTCTTTCTTAAGCTTAAATGCGAAGGATTCATGCAAATTCTTTGAGCAACGGAATGATGAGGATGATGAAAGAGATGTGAGCATATGTGATGCGAGATGGGGAATTGGTGAGCCCCAATTTGAGAAGGATATCAGTTGATTTTCTCACTCTGACTAATTTAAATATTAATCATTCAATGCATTAGTGGTTGAGCAGCACAAGTGATCATATAGAATAAAACCATTTCAATTGAGTGTAATGTGGGTGTGCAAGTGATGTCTCGAGTCTAGTAAGAAGAGAAACAAAGACTTTTATTACTGAAATGAACTAACAGACATAACAAACTCAAATCCCGAAAGGGACATTCACTAATAACATGAAAGACAGTCTAGACCCTATGAAAGTGATTAACTATATCATCTTCAACTAAGGATGGGAGGATCCCTTGAAATCATGGGAGAGGATTGGTAACCACGTTGGGGCGAGCCTTCTCAATATTACCCTCATCAACAAACCTTTAAATGAGCAACTTCAGAGGGACGCAGTCGTTGGTGGTATGACCAGGATACTGATGGTATCGACAGTATTTGCTTGCATCCAGATTGGGATTGGGTTTAACAGGATTGTAATTATCAAGAGGCTTGATCATCCCAGTCTTAACTAAACTATGAAATGCCTCTTCAATAGTCATGCCAAGATCATCATACTTCTTTGGCTGGCGAGGTAGAAACTTCCCACGGATTTGACCACTGCTTCCTCCCTGAAGGTTGTTGACACTATTGTCTTTGGTTAACTCTTTCCCTTTAGGGGCCATGGAAACTGGATTGACTATCCTGTAACGATAATCACTACCATTATCGGCATTGGCATTTGACGAAAGATTGAAAAGTCGATTCTCGCTACGAGCTCCCATCCCTACCATCTCTCTCAAATTAGGGTACCATCCATTCCCAATAGCTTCACGCAAAACTGGCTTCACACAAGACAAGAAAATGTCCTTTTGGTCTTGTAAAGGAATCGGCTCGGATAATTCATTTAGCTTAGCATTCTACCTTTTGTAAAATTCAGTGATTCATCCTTCTTTTGAATTGTACCGACCAAATCGTCTCTAGTCGTGCGCCATTCAAGATTTCCCCTATACTTCTCAAGAAAGACTTCGGTAATCTGACTCCAAGTAGAATGACTCTCTTGCTTCAAGGAGAGGAACCATGTGAGTGTTGGGCCCTTAAGAGTAAGATGGAAATGTGAAGCCATAAATTCAGGAGTACAACCCATCGCTCCCATAGTCATTACATAAGTGTCAATATGAGTTTTTGGACATGCCGAGCCATCAAATTGCATTTTGGGCATCTTGAATTTATGTGGGAGGGGTGTCACCTGACTCGGATCAACTACCTTGAGACCACTGGATCCTGCTGTCAATTTGTCGATTTGCTGCTGCATTTGTTTCAATAACGCAGCCACTTCTGGAGTCATCCCAGGAAGCTGAGGAATAACAGGAGCAATAGTTGAAGAAGGCTCAGGACTGGCTGATTGGAAGAGAGACGGTTGAACTGACCAAGATGCTGATGGTAGACTGAAAGATGCCGGAGCTGACAAATAATTAAATCGACCAGTTGGAGAATTTGGATTCTGCAGAAAAGTACTAGCAGACAAATATGGAGCTGACTCCGGATGTTGCATAGGTGATGAGCCAAACACATAAGACGAACCCATTAAAGGCTGAGACCTACATCCCTGAGGTTGAGGCTGGTTAGCGAAGAAACCGCAAAATCCATCTGGTGAACCCGATTCCCAGAGCAAGGGTGCTGACTCTAATACTGGGAGTTACCCTGGAAGTGAGGACCATGAAACTGACCCTGTTGATACTGAGAACCCGGAAACAACAAGGCCTGACTGTTCGGAAGCTGGGACCCATATTGGCTTAGAGGCGGAGAAGCATTGGAAATTGGTGAGGAGGTCAGGTCATAGAAGATCGGTTGTGGTCCTCCAACTAAACCAAAACTTGTTTGAGGGCTTGATCGCACACCCTGACTCGGAACTTGAATTGGGTGAGATGCTGGAGGAAAACCAACAGCAAGGGGAGAAGTTGTAGCAAGGGGAGGAAGAGAGACATTTCTGGCCTCAACATCAGACTCATTGGCATCAGTAATCTCCTCATAAGTCCCATCAGCACAACGGATCACAGCAATACCACGACTTATCATTGCTTCTTCAAACCTAGAATGTGCTGTATCTTCTCTAGCTTTAGCGGCTTGAGCGAGTAACTGAGCCTCATGCTTTCTAACTAGAGTATCTTCCATAGTAGCCCTCATCTCTTCCATAGACAGATCATGCATGCCCTGTTGACCCATGGCAGATGAACCCTAGATTGAGTAGTCATACCATTCTCTGCACTAGACATCTCTGAAACTTCGACTATTTTGGGAATGCGCACCAAACGAGACCCACGAACCCAACTTGCCGTAGCTGCAGGGGTAAAGAGGTTGTATAAGGTGTAGGAGAGGAAAGGACCTTGAGATGGTATGGGAGAGGGTATAAAGGGAAATGAGACGGACTTGTGCAAGCATTTTATTAATGTTCAAGTAGAAATCGATGTCTTTTAAATCCTAGGAATGGTTGGAAAAGGATAAACCTTTATTTTCGCAATCTAAACCTCGGGGGAACCTAGGGACACACCGTCCAAAAATATACCAAATGCATTGGTTAAAAAATAATAATAGGCAATAATACCCAAATAAAATCCAAGCATTTATGGGACGGACAAGCAGTCCAAATTTCTGGAGAAATTTGGGCAGCATGACGGGTATTCCTGAAGAAATTCAAGAAAAAATCCGGCATGACCTCTCGTCGGTGCACGTTGACAATGTGGCATGATCTCTCGTTAGAACATGCCGTGGGAACGACATGTCCTTACGTGAAACCATGTTGCATTGGCAACATGCCCACACGTGCTAGGTTTTGGGATGGGTATGAAAGTCTATGACTAATTTTTAAAACAATTCATTTTAGTACATTTTGAAAATGTCGTGTCAAAAACCAACCGTTGGGTAAGTTTGAAAAGTGTGGTTCCACCTATGATGCGCTAGGGGAAATGATTGATGTTAGGCGCTCAAGCGTAGGCGACATACATCACCGTCCGCGATGCCGTCAATCGCACCAAATGGGCTCTAGATCTAGTGACATAGTGTGCGGGTGACTAGATTCCTTTATTTGTGAAAAATGATTTTTTTGGATTTTTTTATTTTTATTTGAAAAAAAAGGAGAAAAGGAAAACCACACACACACCCCACAAAGATACAATAATCAAATGATCACAAACGCTGATCATGGGGACTGCCCACAATCATAACCTGTACCAAGAAAATCAAATCCTGCAGAATGGCAAAGGTTGTCACGCGACACAGGACTGATGAGGCAAGTTCTGTCGCGTGACAAAAGAAGCCATATTTCCAAAATCCCTAGCAACATGAACCAGCCCCAGCCTCTAAGCAAATCACTCAACCCAGTCTCAATGAACAACAAACATGATACATGAAGGGAGAAGGGCAACAACAAAGCATGCAAGATGCTAATATCACACAATGTCACAAACGAAGCACACACAAATGAATGAGAAAGATGTTGGACATGAACGAAACTTTGACCCACTTTTGAAAAAAAAGTTTCAAGTCCCCAGCAGAGTCACCACTGAATGAACGCTCGTCGAAAAATTAAATGAGAGTCGCCACGCCGTTTTAAAGGAAACATTGAAAACCTTTTTGAAAAGAGAAAGTGGGTTCGGGGGTCAGATTACATGTTGGGAAGAACCGAGAGTTCACCCAACATGCCTCGTAAATGAGTCTTTCAATGTTCAACATCCAATATCATTCAAAAGTGTGTGCAATTTGTGTGAGACAAAATATGCGATAAAATGCATATTAATGCTTTGTTTATTGATCAACTGAGGAAATTACATCTTGTGAGCCACTTAGTACGGGGGGGGGGGGCATATCCCGATTACATTGAAATGAACAACTTACAACTGAAATGGACCAGCTGCAAAGTGGCTACATGTGTCGCCCGACACAGGACCTCAGATGGTCAAGTGTGTCGCGTGACACAACAAGTCCACTTGCAGAGGTTTCACAAAGCTAAAATACAAAGGAAGCGAGATAATAACAACATCCAATTACATCAGAAATGGATCTAATTGATCACAGAAGTCAGGGTTTAACACTCAAGAGGGTATGGATATAATTGATCCATACTCATCTCGAGTGACTAAGCCAAACACATCAACATCATTTGAAATCATGGATTGAACATGGATATCAAAATATGATCAGCAACCAAAAACAACAGATTGCACAGCCACGAGATAACAGAGATCAACACAATCACTTCAAATAAGTGTGGATATTGAGGATTCACACTCTACTTGAAGCATTCAAGCACAACGCATAACATGAATGACCCAAAGTGCATTATTATGATGTAAGTACCCAAATCCGGATCGTCCAAATCCGTCAGAAAGTTAACCGAAATCCGTTAACTGGCCCGCTCCAGGTTAACCGAAACTCGTTAAACTCCCCGTTGCCATGCCAACGAGACGTCCCGGGACTGCCCCGTGCATCCCGATGTTGAAGCGTACTTGACACGTGTCATCGCACGTAAAAGTACGGCTTTCCCTGAAAAACGCACTTTTCGGCACTTTCCGGGGGCATTTCGGACATTTTCCGGACTGTTATTTTAAAAAACGGACAAAACCGGGACCGGGGAACGAACTCCCATATAAAGGGTGAGTCATGGGACACGTGGCAGCCATGTCACAGCCCTCTCATCACCTTTCAATCACAAATCAAGCTGAAAAGACCAAAATACCCCTGGATTTCAGTCAAAGTCCGGGGACTCCTGTGCAAATTTTCTGAAATTACCAGCAAGCCCCTCAGAATTCCAAAATACCCCAAAACCCTGAAAAACAGTCCAAGTCCGTCCGGACTCATACTGCAATTTTCACCTATAAATAGAAGTGGCTGTCAAAGCCAAAAGAAGGAACATTTTTCACCCAAAAATCACCTCACTCACGGCCCAAACTGATTTCACCCCTTCCCGAGCTCCCGTTTGCCTCGATTCGAGTGAAACTTCCGTATTTCGATCAAATACGCCCCTCATCACTTCGAAACACCCTTTCGAACTAATTTTCATGTCCCGTACACACCTTCCGAGCCAAAGGAGTCGACCCTAGCTATAGGTATAACTCCCTCTCTCTAAATCTCTCGTTTCATCTCGGTTTACGCGCCAGTCGCTACAACCGTTTTGAACAACATTATTGATATGTAGACGCCTCCATCTAACGGGGTTCGATACGTTTTAGCCCCTCGATCCTCTTCTCTTTCCGTAAGAGAAGTAATCACGGGTTAAAACGGTGTTCCGACCCCGTTCCATTTACTTTCTGTCATTTACTATTCCGGATCGATCGATCCGTTGATCGTCATTTACTTTCTGTCATTTACTAATTCCGAGCCGATTGGCCTCGTTGATCGTCATTTACCAATTCCGAGCCGATTGGCCTCGTTGATCGTCATTTATAATTCCGAGCCGATTGGCCTCGTTGATCGTCATTTACAATTTCGGATCGATTGATTCCGTTGATACTGCTTTAAATACTGTCATTTACAAAGTCCGACCCGTTTAGATCGTGATAGTATTTACTTTTCTAAGTCCGAGTCGCAACCCGATTCGTTGATCGCATATCATTTAATACACATTTTTCCCGTAAAAATCGTTAACAATGTAATGCCCGGTTCAAAACCGGAGTTCGACATTCGAACTCTCTTTCAAAACGCGTGAAATGACGTTTGGCATCCGAACGCTCATCTTCAAACTTAAAAACCGCCATTTGACATTCAAAATCATTTAATGCTTTTTTTCCGTAAAATCGTTAACAATGACTCGCCCGGTTCAAAACCGGAGTTCGTCCTTCGAACTCTCTTTCAAAAAGCTTAAAACCGACGTTTGCCACGCAAACGCTCATTTCCGTCTCAAAATCGACGTTTGCCACGCAAATGCTCATTTCAATTCAAAACCGACGTTTGCCACGCAAATGCTCATTTCCGTCTCAAAATCGACGTTTGCCACGCAAACGCTCATTTCAACTCAAAATCGACGTTTGCCACGCAAACGCTCATTTTCGTCACAAAAACGACGTTTGTCATTCAAACGCTCGCCTTTTCAAATAAGTCACCTAATCAACGTTTGACATTCAAACCAAGATTAAGCTTGTCATTCAAGCCCCCATTTCAAAAAACACACACACACACACACGTTTTCGAGAAAGGTAGAAAGACTCGTCATACGAGGCATTTCGGGTGATCTCGTAATACTCTTCCCGAAACGTAACGTGACCTCCGAACCTAACAATCTCTGGTACTCAAAAAGCCTTTTACTCGTTTTTGCTACCAATAAAAATGACACCATTTTCAAAAGCCGTTTCTCAACGTTTGGGCTCAAAATACAAAAACCGCGTGGCGACTCCTCATTTTTTCCTTCCCATGAAGCGAGGTCTCAGACACCAACCCCCCGCGAAAGACAACCGCGCTTCGCATCCGCGCGAAATCCCGGGTAATTTCAGTTGGCGACTCCGCTGGGGACATGGATACTTTTTCAAAACTGCCGTTGTTTTCAAAAAGCCTTCCGCGGGTCAAACTTTCGTTTACCCTTCCTCGTTTTCGTGTGTGTGAGTTCCTTTAAACCTCGAACGGTTTTTTGTTTCAAAAGGCATTACATTGTCAACTTTTCAAAATCTTACCATGTTTGTGCATCCCCATTCATGTTTGATTTTCATGCTATATTTTGAACTGTGCATCATAAATTCTTTAAGATACATTCTGAAAAAAATCTCTGTTTTACTCAGAAAAAGAATTTTAGTGACCGCACACCACGCGCACTTGCTGCCTCGGAACACCGCACTCCACGTGCACTTGCTGCCTCGGAACACTGCACACTACGACCCGTAACCCGGGATGGCCTTATCAGTTGCACCCCGATTGGCCTGCCAGATGCCTTTCGGGGGCGCACGGGGTCGTCCCAAACATCCCATCCTAGCCCGTGTAAGCCATGCACTCTTTGTGTCACACTTTGTCCAAGACCCCGGTTGGTTTTTGGCTTAGCTCGTGTCATAAAGCCTAAGTGTATGTTTTTTACGCCGGGCCCCGCTCCGAGTCAAGCTCGAGAGGTTGAGACCAAAGGTCGTTCCTGACCCGAAGTCTCGCGCTCTTCAGCCTTGACTTTGACGCGGAGCTCTGCCGAAAAATATACCCGAAGGTTCAATGTGACGCCGTGTCACCAAACCTCATCGTATGTACCGTGCCAGCCACAACTTGGCCAACGCCAAAAGCTAAGGTCTCTCGCACAAGCGAGTCAGGAGAGGTCATGCCAAAATTTTGGCACGATCCCCGCCTTAACTTAAGGACGTTGACTTCAACTGTGGCCCGTGCGTCACATACGTTGAAAGTTTGCTTGATCAGCTAGCCTTAAGTTCATTTTTTCCTTTGTCGGTGGAACTCGCTTGCCTTATCAGACCTCGCTCGGGATAGTCCGTCTCGAGAAAGATGATCTACAATGGAAACGAGGGGCTTATAAGCGTAGTGACGAGATCCACTGATTAGAGCTCTAGGATTAGTTGCGAAAAAGAAGACTCGCTCTTTTCCAATCGATTAGGACTCTGAGAAAACGCGCTTTAAGTAAACATTAATCGGTAACTGCAAATTGCACAAGCCCGAAACCTTGAGCCAAATACCCCTTTCCGAAGCCTAAACACTTCCTTTCGTTCCCTGCAGCGAGCAAAAAGTGGTTTAGATTTCCGGGTCAGTGCCTTGCCAGGATCACCGTTACGGCAGCGTCAGAAAGTTCTTCGGTTCCCTCAGTTCCCTCAGCCAGAATTTCCGACATGTCTAGCTCACCGAGAAATCGTGATGGGGAAGGACCCCCGCCACCGGCAACAGATATGACTTTGGAAGAAGCCATCCGGGCTTGTGAGGTTCACAAGAGGCAGAAAGAAGATCAGCAGAATTTCGTGGTACAGCTTCTGAATGAGCGAGGTATAGCAGCTATCCCCCAGTCAGACGGTACTTTTGTCCTGGTCGAGGATGACGATTCCCCGAAACCAGTTCGCCAAGCCTTCAACCAGGTTCCTCCCCCGCCAACTTACGGGATGACTTCCAACCAAGGAAACAGCCGACCTAGGCTCCACATTGCTACCTCTCAGGGCAACCCTGTCATTTTTGGCCAGCCCAGTGCTACTCCTATCACTCAATACCACCAGCGCACCGCTGGACCATCTCAGGATGCCAATATCCCTCAATACCCTCCCGAGTTCGTCCCGTTGCCTATACACGAATCCCTAAACACCGGGGACAAACCCCGATACAGTTCAGAAAAGGCTCCCATATACCCACATATATCAAGCCTTCCACCTCCAATCACTACCGCTCACGTGGTAGCACCCGGCACCGAGCCTCAAAGTCCACCACTGGACCCAACCTTAGCCTGGATGGTCGAGCAGATGAAAGACCTGAAAGCCACCATGAGCAGCTCAAAGCAGGTAACGCTCAAATCCACAGATCCAGGAATGGTCACGCCTCTCCCTGCCAAGTTCAGAATGCCGGAGATGGACCGATTCGACGGAACCGAATGTATTCAAACGCACGTAGACACCTACGTTCTTGGCATGAGAGCGAAAGGAGCAACCCTCCAGCAAATGGCCGACCACTTCCAGCATACGCTCAAAAGTTCAGTGTTACGATGGTTTCTAAGTGTCAAGCCTGTGGATCGCCACACCTGGGATCAGATCAGTAACATCTTCCTGGAACGGTACCGATCCAATTTAGTGTGGGAAACAAGTCGTGAGGACTTAATCACCACTGAACAGAAAGCGGATGAAAGGGTCGGAGAATTCTACAAGAGGTGGAGCTGGAAACTCTCCGAGATCATGGAGCCACTCTCCAAGGATGAACATATGCGGATCTTCAAGTCCTGCTTAAGACCGTCCATCAGAACTCTCATCAGTCATCATTTCTTCCTAGATCTCCGGGCCATGGTCAATGCCGGCTCACAGTTCGAGAAGGATCTCAAGGAAAAGTTGGCTACTGCACAGCCATACAGATACCGCTCAGCAGTTGCATTCAATCCTGCATCGGCCCCCGGCAAAGGGAAAGATACGTCTGTCAACTACATCCATCAGGGACAACAGTCGGGCAACAGAAACCCAGTCCCGCAAAGCAACAATTCTACTCAGAAGCAGCCTGCCGTTGTGAATGTGTGCCCAAAATTTTTGTTTATTGTTGGATTCACGCGAGTTTGAAGACATCCGAGTTATTTGAAAAACGGAGTCGCCACGCCATTTTGATTACCTCAAAACTTTGAAAAAAAGGTTTTATGGGTTCGGAGGTTAAGTTACCCCTTGGGAAGAACGTTTGGCGTTCACCCAAAGTGCCTTGCCGGAGCAAGTCTCCCGAGACTTCATTAATCGTGTTTGCTTGCGTGCTTTCTTTGTGTGCATGTGTTTGAGAGTAAAAGGGGGAATGTCCCAAGTTATCTTCCGGACGTACAAACCATTTGTTGGTTGTCGCTCGGGATTCCTTGGAATTTATGTATTTGGGATTATGATCCCGTCCTCATCTTATGACTTATGATCATCGCATTTTAACCTCGGGACCCTCGGGACTTGCGTGATCGAGAGAATGACTCTCTTTTGGTCAAAGATGAGGTTCTTTAGGAAGGAATGTCCTTAGCCCATCAATCCTACGCTTTAAGACGGTCGAGCTCGTGTAGAGGCTTCATACTCATTCTTAAGCGATAATCGGAGATATAGGGTTCAAGGTTATCCTTTTCCTAAAGAAATCATGAACCTTTAATGGAAGGAACGATGCAAAGATGAGAACTTTTACACCGGTCCATTCCAAGGTTGGGGGAAAGGGGAAATGCATGATGAAAATGACTCTTTAATGAAAAGATGACATTTTGGTTTTAGCAAATGATGCTTTTTTGATTGAAAGGAATGATCTTTATGCAAATGATGCATAAAGATAGGATTTTTATGCAAATGATGCATTGAAAAAGGGGGTTTTGATGCAAAGGGTGCATTTTTATTGAAAAAGATTTGATCTTTATATGCAAATGATGCATAAAGATGACATTTTTTATTTGAAAATAGGGATTTTAGGTGCAAAGGATGCACCTTTATGAAAAAGACTACATTTTTATGACAAATGAGGTCTTAATGCATGCAAAGGGGAAGGGGGTGATAAAGAAATGATCTTTATGAATAAATGCCAAGTCCCAAGCAAGATATATGAATGCAATGAGCAAGTATATCAATTAAAATGCAAGGTTAGGGCGTGCGAGGTTACCAATCATTTCCTTTGCTTCTTCGGACGGAGCTAGGAGGAGAGGTTCTTCTTGGGTCTTCAAGGAGGAGGGAGATGGCTTCTTGAGCTTCTTCTTCGCCTTCTTGAGCCTTCAAGGGTTTTCTTCACGTCTTGACTGCTATGGAGTGTGTGTGTGTTTGTTGTTGATTGTTTGTGTTGTTGTTGTGTGTGGAAATGGGTAGAGGAGGGCTCTATTTATAGGCAGTCTGGATAAGGCTAATGAAGCCGTGCGGCTGCAGGCTCTTTGCAAATGAGGCCGTGCGGTCTTATCCATTGTGACTCAGCATTCTAGAACCATGCAAGGTGGCATTATTCTAGAACCTTCTCCCTAATTAAGAAAAACGTGTTTTCTTAATTAGGAAGGCTCCATACAGCCCTAATTTTAATTTGGGACAGCTCTAGGACATTTCCTAACACTAGGAAGGTCCGGGGAATTACCGGAAACTTACCGAAATTGTCGGGAAAATTAACCTAAGGCATGAGCGATTTGGGTACTTACGAGAAGCCCCTCGGCAACGTCACTTGCAAGGCGAGTGGGGTTGTCGATAGAAAAGGATCCGATCTCGGCGAATGCCGAGACGGATTGGGAGACCAAGGTGGTCGAGTGGCCGAACCTTTTGGAAGGCTACCTACGTATCCCGAGGAATCAAGCCAGGCCGTAGTTCGGGATTAGGATCCGCCGGGGGAGGAAGAAGAGAAACCGGTCTCTTGGCCGGGGAAAAAGAAGAGAAAATGACCTAGGAGGTCAAGCAATTGATCCTACTGGGGATATGCTAGGAGTGACCAAGGTGGTCGGATATCTGAACTCCTATGAGGGGGCGCTTTATCACTGAGGAGTGACAAAGAAACAGGGTGACCAAAGTGGTCGAATGGCCGGACCTTTATAAAAGGCTACCTACGTATCCCGGAGGAATCAAGCCTTGATCGTAGTTCAAGCATCACTAGATAGTTAGGAACGATGTCTAGGATCCTTGAGATTTTGACAATTCGGAGGCTGTCACCTGAGGAAGCTAGAGCTTATGGCACTATCTCTTTATGACGGAGATAGAGGTAACTTAAGTTGGGAAACTTGAGCGTACGTCACTATTCGCGGATAGAGGTAGCACAAGTTGAAATGACTTGGGCATACGTCACTATTCGCGGATAGTGGTAGCACAAGTTGGAATGACTTGGGCATACGTCACTATTCGCGGATAGAGGTAGCACAAGTTGGAATGACTTGGGCATACGTCACTATTCGCGGATAGAGGTAGCACAAGTTGGAATGACTTGGGCATACGTCACTATTCGCGGATAGAGGTAGCACAAGTTGAAATGACTTGGGCATACGTCACTATTCGCGGATAGAGGTAGCACAAGTTGGAATGACTTGGGCATACGTCACTATTCGCGGATAGAGGTAGCACAAGTTGGAATGACTTGGGCATACGTCACTATTCGCGGATAGAGGTAGCACAAGTTTAGAGTTCTGACAATTCGGAGGTTGTCACCTAGTGTTATCCCGTTATAACGGAATTAACGGAGGCGACTGGGAATAAAGCTTGATTGCTAAAGAGATAAGGGATATTTTCTGAAAAGATGTTATCTTGGTTAAAAGATAACGGAAATTGCATGCCCAAGTGGAAGGTCCAGGGGCAGGATTGTAATTTCTGCTCAGAGCGAATGAAGCCGCCCGGCATGAGATGGAGAAAAAGAAGCCGTACGGCTAGAGACCTGTTTTTTCCAGATTATTTAAAATCAGATTTGAACGGGGACTGGGCACTTGTTGCCGCCCACTTCAGCCGAGAGAGAGAAGAGAGAGAGAGAATTTCGAAATTCTTCAACCCCTTTTTGCTTCCCTTTGATTTGAGATGGATCCGGAGGGCAATCCCATACCGAGGCAAGCAAGAAGAAACATCTCGGCGGCCGCGAGAAGGAGGAGAAAGGAGCTCGTTCGGACGGAGAGGAAGTATGACTTCCTTACGCCTCCATCGGAGCTTTACCCGGGGAGAAGGGAGCATAAATCAACGAACCCGCGATCGGTTGGGGTAAGCATTCTCATTTTGCTCAAATCCGATGATTTTGCTTGAATTTTGAATGATTTAGGGCTTGACCCGAATTTTAGGATTTTGAATGATTTTTTGAATGATTTTGAGATGCATGAACAACCTATGAGGCTAAGAATATGCAATGTGCAATTTTATTTGATGAAAAATATGAGAATGACTCACTTTTTTCTCGCAAAATGAAGTAAGAATGAGAATTTTTCAAAATATGAGACGGAGTTCTTGCCTTGTGCTAGAACTAGGTCAAAATTCTGATTTTCAATGAGAAAACATGATTTTGGAAGATGAAAATGATTCATGCATGCCATTTTTGAAAGAATAATGCTTATGTGCGAAGAATTGTGATTTTGTGCTTTAGGAAAGCAATGACGCGTTTCAAGTGATGAAAGACACGTTTTTGATGCAAATAATGCTAGAAAAACTTTTGTGAATGCTTTTCTTTTGAAAATATGTGCACTTTTGAATATATGCATGCTTTTGAAATGATATGAAGGACTGACGCTTCTTTTGATGTGCTTGTCTACAGGAGAACAAGTCTAGAGGACCATCGGAGATTGCGGTTAAGCTTTGCGCAGAGGATGCCGGATTTTGAGAAGAATGGGGTAAATCCCAAGTACCGTGGTGAGGGCTACCGGCCTGGATGCATTTGTAGAGGCCATCGGCAGGGGTGTTCACATCACCTCTAAGAGCAAGGGCTTGGTCCAGCCCTTTCGAGTTCCGGTGGGACAAGACACATAGCTTTCACCCGAGCCGGGAGAGCCGACAGTGACTCCGCCGATTTCACGCCTATTATCGGCCTACGCTCACCGGGAGGCCCGTGACTTGGAGAGACCATATTACCGCCGAGGAGTTTCAGTGCTTTGGTCGGGTTTGAGCCGATTCCCAAGGGGCCGGGGATGGAGACGCGGAATGTCGAGGTGGCGTACTTGCATGCGTAATTTTGCCGCTAATGATGTGATCGCCCAAAGCCGGCTGGCTAGAGCATTCATATGGTTGATGCTATCACCACCATTTTTGCCAATTCCGGGACGATAGCCATGACTTGCCTCCTCGACTCTCCGGGAGGATGTTGATGGGATAGGGACGGTCTCTTGGGGAGAGGCCGGATTGGCGGAGCTCTACTTCTCGTTGGACATGTACGGTCGGAACAAGGCCGCTTCCATGGATCGCTTCTCATTTGCCCTCGAGGTAGTCTCCTTTCTTTTCTCTTTTCTCTTTCTGTCTTGAGACTTTTATAAGAGAGAGAATGACCTTTGATGTTTTGAACATGCAGCCTGGTTTTGTGAGGTGATCGGGTTCTTCCCTTGGAACCAAAGAGAGTGATGTCACCATCTTCCCCGCTATGGTTCGCCGGAGGGGAGATGCGAGAGATAAATTCACTGGGAAGACCCGGATTACCTTCGATTACAAAATGGTGAGGCCGGTCATCAACAGGGATGGGCACGATGGAGTGGACTTCTACCCCCGGGGGCAGGTATCCGGAGATTTTGGCCGGGAGATGCTATCGAGGTGACGAGGCAGAGGAGGTGGCTCACTGGGCCGACATGTGATGTCATCTATCTGGGGGACCGCTTTCTCGAGGCAAGCATGGTCATGTTCCCCACTAGATGCCATTACTCCTCAGATCCTCCAAAGACGGATGCTACAGCCTGTGGACGCTGAGGATGAGATTGCTAGGTACTGTGCAAAGTGCTGGTCAGCAGAGGAGTATTTTGACATGGACACCCCTACGCCGTGTTGTGGAGCAGCCGAGGACGCCACGTAAGGCCAGTGAAGCCGGCGGTCACCAGTGATATGGGGAGGATGAGCCTACCGACCCGCCGATCCCTCCCCGCGCATCCGTCCCATGTGGTCCATGGAGTGCCGAGGAGGACGAGGATACCCGTCCCTCGATGCTAGGGAGCCCCAAGACACCTTGCCGCCCGATAGCACCGTAAGTGTACTTTTAGGGTCTTATTCCCTTTTAGCTTTCGATTTTCTCGCTTTTGCAATTTTCCGAGATTTTCTCGAGATTTTTCTCTTCTTTTCTCGTGTTCCAGCTCGCACTTACGATAGGCCGGTCGTGCAATAGGGGCCGGGAAGGACATGTGCCGGCCTCTTCTCGAGGAAGCCGGGCTCGCGCTTCGAAGGCGGCAGCTGGATGCACAGGAGCCCGGGCGCAAGAGACGGCACGTCGGGGGCACAGCCTACCTCATCGGCCTCGGAGTACTCTTCCAAAGGCCATGCCTCGGGCGGGGACCCAACGCCGACATTCCGGGAGCGCTGGGCCGAGTACGGGCACGATAATGTCCATTTGTCCGACTTGAGCGACCAGGAGGACTTGATGAGGGAGGCTAGCATTTATGAGCCGAGTAGCGATGAGGAGGAAGAAGAATCGGAGGCCTAGGAGGTCTCTAGAATAGATTTGGAACAAAAACAAACAATGAACAATTTTTATGCACAACTTGTTTATTTTTGCTTTATTTGGGCGCCGATGGGGCGAAAACATTGTATTTACATTTTATTTACTTTTCTAATTTATGCTTTTTCAATTTGCATATTATCTCGAGCCTTGGGGCGACTTTTTTGCTTGGAATTGGGGCCGAAACCGGGCCAAAATGATTTATAATGGTGTATAAATGCTTGAATGGCTTCGGATATGTTTTTGTACAGTTTTGGTTGAAAAGTGGGGTGAAAACTCCCTTGGGCAGCAACTTTGGTTGCTGCAGAATTTTTCTCGCAGAGGGCTAATGTAGCCGTGCGGCATGGCCTTGAGGGCAAATGAAGCCGTGCGGCTTACGCCCGTCTCGAGCCGGTTATTTTCTCGAATAAAAGCAAGGCTTGGCCATTTCATTTCATTTTCACTCTAGACTTGTCCCAATTGTTCCCAGAGCATATTTTGGACCTAAAAGCACCATCTTTGAACACTTTGCGATGGAGAAGCCCGTCAGATTGCAAAGGGGGAAGCGAGACCATTTTCTATCCGGTCTTCAATCTTGGGCGAGACATAACTTCCAAAATCACAAGGGACTCGCTTGATTCTTCCTTCAAGATCAAGTCTTTATGGCATTTGAGGGATCTCCCGCCCGATTGGGACCCGTTGAGAGCCGCAAAGAAAGTTCTCGGGACGTCCGGAGACATGTTTATCGCTTCTCTTACAACGAAATTGTCCCAACGCACGAAGACTTCGAGCCTTGATTGGGGGTCCCGAGACCGAGGCTATATCTATTCCGCTGACGGAGACGTGCCGGTGACGGTAAAGCTTGCATCTTTTCTCGCAGATTCCTTTGGGAGAGGCCGAGAGGATGATGGTAGCCCCGGATAGGATTGACCTTTCGATATCCCGGGCAGGTTTGGGTCTCCAGATATGGCTGCGACCACGGTGGCTATGGATGCTTTCATTCTCTCGCGTATTCTCTGCTCGTTCACCGCCGAGTCCGTGGGGACTGTCATAGTGGCCTCTTGGACATGGTCGAGACCGCAGGGCCGGGAAGGATATTGTCCCGCCGGTTTTGGGAGAGACATTTCATGGGATCGATAGGATGGCTCGGGAGACCGTTTCATGAGGTCCGGGAGTCCGGCTATGTTGACTCGCGGCTGCAGAGAGGCTCTGGGGCTTTGCCTGGGGCTTTGCCGACTCGCCCTTGGGTGATTTCTGAGAGGTGCACCTAGGCAGCAGGAACAGGGTAGCCGGGAGCCGATGATGGCTAGGCTATCCACTTCGGACATCCGTTGGTGGATACCACATTGGAGGTTGCAGACCAGAGGATATTTCAGAGTCTTATGTCGTGAGGGTTCCGTGATTCTCGCCGGTCGTCCTTCTACATACCCCGCTTGGTATCCAGGCGCTTTGGGGCTTTACAGAGCCATTGAGTGATTGGGAGGACATCCGGACCATGGAGGTGGTGTCATTGGATATGAGAGATCCAAACCGCCTTCTCTTTCTTCTCGAGGGCTTGGACACATACCGCTTTCCCACCTGTGGCTATCTTCAGGAGCAGGAAGAGCACCATCTTGACCACCGTCTACTTGGACCGGGTACGAGAGGGAGATGGGAGCGACTCAGTTATCTTGGAGGATAGACGTCGAGCTTTATTGGGAGCCGATCGTGACTCGAGTAGGACTCGAGGGAGACCGAGGCTAAGGCGAGTTGCCATAACCAATCGTGTGACTTGGTCGAGATATGGAGGCTCGGTACAAGAGATTGTCCGAGGTCGCTCCTTCGACCGAGGCTCGAGGGAGGAGGTGCGGACTCGTGCTCGGATAGAGAGAGCACTCATTGACACGGGGTTGGTAGAGGCTCCAAAGTGAGGATACCAGAGGTCGGGATGAGGGATACCGACATTATTGAGAAGAAAAGGAAGAAGACTCGACGAGGCCGAGGAAAAGGGAAGAAGACTCGAAGAAGACTCGGCGAATGACGACCGACAAGTCTTTTCTCAAGATCCTCTTATTGCCATTTGCAAACACATTAGTTTATTTAGGCATTTTATTGTATTTTAGATCTTTTAGCAAAGTTAGCAGAGTTAAGAGGTAGACCGTGCTTGAACTCATCAAGAAGTTTTTACCTTGTAATGAACAAGAAATATTATCTTAAAAATTAATCAAGACACATTTCATGGAAATTCAAATGTCTTTATTGATTGGGACCCGTTTTATGAAAACCGAAATACCCTTTATTATTTAGGACGCACTTCATGGAAGCTTGATTGTCCTTTTTATTGTTTAGACCGAACCATATATGGCCGCCTACGTTCCCCTTTTACAAGAAAGGCTAAGGGGCTCAGTCTACGTAGTTCATTCCGGTGAACCAATTTTTTTATGTGCACTGTTTTTTGCCTAGACCGCCCTTTTTGGGGTTTTCACTTAGCCGGGCATTACTCTTTTTGCACTAAGATTTTTTTTTTTTTTTTTTTTTTATATGTGCAACCCCGTCTTTTGCCTAGACCGCCCTTTTTGGGGTTTTCAAATTTAGCCGGGCATTACTCTTTTGCACTAAGATTTTTTTTTTTATTTTTTTTTTTCTTTTTTTTTTTTTTTTTTTTTTTTTTTAGACATAGTATCTTCGGAGTTTATCCCCGTTGACCGGGTGGACAAAGGGATTGCCATCCAAGTCTGCAAGCTTCATTGCTCCTCCCGATGCATCTTCTCGCACCACATAAGGGCCGATCCAGACGGGTTCCCATTTTCCCAGGGGGTTGTCTCGGTAGGGGGCTTTACTTTCAAAGCACTAAGTCGCCCTCTTTGATGTCTCCGGCCTTGACCTTTTATCAAACGCCCGCCATTCGCCTGGTAGGCTCGGGTGTGTTCCATGGCTTTTAGCCTTCTCTCGTCAAGGTGGCTAACTCATCATGCCGGCCGCGCAACCATTCCACTTCATTGACACTGCTTTTCCAGGAGGACCCTTAATGACGGGATTTCCAACTCCACCGGTAACACCGCTTCCATCCCGTAAGTTAGGGCAAAAGGAGTTTCTCCCGTGGCCGTTTCCGACAGACGTTCGTAGCCCTGCAGTGCTAGGTGCAGCTTTTCGGGCCAATCACGACCACGGGTGGCCATCTTCCTGATGATCCGCTCGAGTGTCTTATTAGCAGCCTTCCACGGCTCCATTGGTCTCGAGGTCTCGTACGGGGACGACTTGTGGCGAGTAACTCGAATTCCCGACAGTTAGCCTATCGCAGCCTCCTTCGAAGTGTGACCCATTATCGAAATGATCTCGCTGGGCACCCCATATCTCGCACATTATGTTTTCTTTGATGAACCGGGCCACTTTTCTCGGAAGTGAGGACCTTGTAGGACTTGGCCTCTACCCACTTGGTGAAGTAGTCGATGGCTACCAACACGAACTCGTGCCCATTGCTTCCCGCCGGGATATTTTCCCTATCACGTCAATGCCCCAAGTTGCAAACGGCCAAGGAGTCGTCATGCAAAGATGTGTCATGAGGTGGGAGATGGTTGAGGTTGGCAAACCGCCGGCATTTGTCGCAGTTCGGACGTGCCGAACGCACTGCCTCCATGGAGATCCAAGAGGTAACCCATTCTCGAGGATCACTTGCATCGTGGCTCGCATTCATGTGAGGACCGCAGGGACCATTGTGGACTTTGGCCATCAACTCTCGGCTCTTTCTTGAGTGACACATAAGAGGAGTGGTCCTTGATACCGCTTCTTGTATAGGTTGCCTCCTAGAATGACATAATGAGAAGCCAACCTTTTCGTGGCTTGTAAGCTCTTGGCTCGATACCTTCTTTCGGTCTACCTTCTTCGTCTCCGAAAGCCGACTCTCCGTCTTTGAGGAATTGGTAACTGATTGTACCAAGGTTCCTTTATAGGCTCGGGTCCTGTGTCCACTTCACAAATGTAAGGTCAGGGGCTTCTCTTCTACCCACTCAAGGGCTTTATGGCTTTTCCCTGGGATCTCTACCAATGAGGCTAGAGTAGCTAGGGCATCTCGCGAACTGCTCTTTTCCCTCGCAAGTAGTGGAAAGTCACTTCTCCGAACCGTCCAATCAACTCCTCCATACGGGCATGATACCGTTGTAGATTAGGGTCCACGCCTTCCACTTGTTGGAGACTTGGTTGATGATCGTGGCCGAGTCTCCGTAAACTTCGAGCTCCTTGACATTTCTTTCTAAAGGCAGCCTCCAAACCAAAGAATGCAGTGCTTCATACTCGGCGACATTGTTCGTGGCAGAAAGTTCAACTTGAGGGCTATGGGGTATGCTCATCTTTCGGATCGACCAATAGCATTCCTACACCATTTCCTCTTTTGTTAGCGGCTCCGTCAAAGAACAATTGCCATCTATTTTCGTGCTCAACCGCAAAGATCCCTTCATCTCGGAAATTGGGGTTCGTGCCCTCTCGTCTTCATTATCGGGAAATTCGCCAGTGATCTCGACAATGCTTGACCCTCGATGGCCTTTCTCGGTCACATAGTTGATGTCGTATTCTCGCCAAGAAGAAGGACCACTTCGCTAGACGCATCGAGAGGGAAGGCTTGTCAAAGATGTACTTGATGGGGTCCATTTTCGAGACCAAGTTCACAGGCGGGCTTCGCATATAATGCTTCAACTTGCCGACTACCTGCACTCGCCTCCCGCACAAGTCTTTTCACATGCCGAGTAATTGAGCTCACTCCCCGTAGCTTCCGGCCGACAAAGTAAATGGCATTTTCTACCCGAGAGTCTTTCTTCTCCCGAGCAAGCATAGCCCCAACCGCCGTGTTCATGGACGGAGATAGAGCGTAAGAGGCTTCGTCTATGTGGGGGCATAGTACCGGGGATGTACTAAGTATGCCTTGATCTCGGTCAAAGGCATCTTGGCATTCTTCGGTCCATTCTCGTGTCCACATTCTTCTTCATGAGCTTGAAGATGGGCTCGCACATAGTGGTCAACCGATTGACGAAACGGCCGATGTACCGCAATTTACCCATGAAGCTCTTGACTTCGTCCGGGTTTCGAGGTGGCCTCATATCCATGATGGCTTTGATCTTTCGGGGGTCAACTTCTATACCTCGCTCCGTGACCATGTACCCAAGCACTTTTCCCCTTGTCACTCCGAAGGTGCATTTGGGCAGTGGGTTTAGTCTCATGGAATGCCGTCTCAACCTCTCAAAGAATTTTCGTAGGTCAACAAAGTGTCGCCCACCTTCTCCTTTGGAGTGGATTATCATGTCATCTACGTAGACCTCAATCTCCTTGTGGATCATGTCATGAAAAAGCGCGGCCGCCGCCCTTTCGGTAAGTAGCCCCGCATTCTTGAGCCCGAATGGCATTACCGTATAACAAGAGGTTCCCCACGGTGTGGTGAAGGCCGTCTTTTCTTGGTCTTCCTCGGCCATCTTGATCTCGGTTGTAGCTCGCAAAACCATCAACGAAGGATTTGACTTCGTAGTTGGCAAAGTGGAGTCCACCAGATGTCTATGTTTGCGTAGGGTAGTCGTCTTTGGGCCGGCCTTGTTCGTATCTCTAAATCCA
This sequence comes from Adenophora triphylla var. japonica, assembly GCA_022495995.1. Taxonomy (NCBI): domain Eukaryota; kingdom Viridiplantae; phylum Streptophyta; class Magnoliopsida; order Asterales; family Campanulaceae; genus Adenophora; species Adenophora triphylla. The sequence continues at coordinate 105,952 of JAFEMH010005189.1, read as the reverse complement.
CACAAGAAATAAGACCTTCCCATCGGCCTTGGTTACGGCCACGATGTTGGACAACCATGTCGGGTATTCAATAACTCGATGAACCCTACCCGCAAAGTAGCTTCTCAATTTCTTCTTTGACCTCGTAGAGACCATTCCGGCTTGATCTTCTCGCTCGCTTTACCGGCTTAGCATCCGGTGCTAGAGGGATTCTCGTGCTCTACTATCGAACCGTCTAGCCCCGCATATCCTTGTATGACCATGCAAACACGTCGACGTATTCTCTCGAGCAGCCTCGATCAACCGTCCCTTTCAACCCCCGGAAGAAGCTTCCAATCTCAGGTCTCTTTAGGTTCCTCAATAGTACCCAAGTTCACACTTATCAAAACCTCCTCGGCACTGGGCCCGGTTTTCCTCTTTTTCTCGAAACCCGCTTAAAGATTTCTTTAATGTATTGTTCGTTTAGTGTGTTTGCATCTTGTTCAAATGATTCATTATTAACTCGTTGTTAAGTTTTGAGTTAATTTATCATTTGTTAAGTTGGCAATAAGAGGATAATCGTAAAGATTTGTCATTTCATTCAAGATAAGGGGAAAGATGACATCGATTACATTTTCATAATCCTCAGCGTGAGGCCTTCGGATGACTCGAGGACCGGAATTCGAAGATTCCCGACTCAACCGAATAGACAACAGTGGTGTTTGACACGACCGGCCGAGGAGGACGGGGTACCAATCCAAGCTCCGTGATCATTTGCCGCCGACCGGCTATCGGCCCCGAGAATGTCTCCCAATTCTTCAATGGCATTTCGTCTTAGTTACCAAAGTGCGAGGATCAAAATGACTTTCACCATCGTCTCCAATAACGGCAACTATCTCATCATCTCGAATCAAGTCGATCAAGTCTCGGGATTTGTGCTTCTTCGTCAAACAACTCTTGCAAACCCCATCGATCGTCTTCACCGCCGGGCGTCTATCTCGGCTGATCTTTGGAAGAGCTAACTCAAAGGCGGAGAAGTCCATTGTCCCGAATGCCGACTCTTTGACACCGGCCGGATTTCAAGACGTACTCATTCTCGAACGGTGGTGGTGGCCCTGTGGATATCCGGCAAATCAAGGAACATTCTTCGAACGGGATTGGCCGGCTTTCCCCTAACTTTCTCAAGGTTCTCTAGAAGGGTTTTCTCGCAAGGAGATCTCGGCGATCACTTTCATCATATTGTGTCCCTCCTTTTATAAAGTAATGGGTCGAGACAGATCGTAAGGATGGAGCCGGACCCCTTCACCTTTCGTGCCTTTAGCTTTTCTAGCATCCCGAGAGTTCGGTTTGTACCCCCAAGCCATATCTCGGTAGTCTCGCTTCCTTCACATCAATGATGGTGTTACGACCTTGAAGTCTTCTACCCAATCCAAGTCCCGAAGATAGCTCATTTTTCGCATCATTCTCACGGCAGAGGGATTTTATCTAAGTAGTGGTGAGGTCCGCAACACACTTGTGCCTCGAAGAAGCTACTGAGAATCCTGGCCAATGCTAACCCTTCATCATCATGCTTGATCTCCAATATCGGGATATCCCCGTGCCGGTTCCTTCTACCGTGACACCGTCCCCATAAATGGTGGTGATAGTTCCATCACTCGACCGAAATTTGACGCACCGATGCAAAGTAGAGGCTACCCCGTTTATCCGGTGGATCCAAGGCCGTCCCAAAGAAGGCAAGAAATGAAATCGGAATGTCAATAACTTGAAAATCAACATCCATGACCTTTTTCCGAACCACATCTTGAGAGTGGCGATCCCCAAAACCGATCGTGCAAAGGGAGTCATAGGCCTTAATAGTCCGACTAGAAGGCTTTAAGTCCGTTGGCTTCGCATCCAATAAATCCATCATCTTAGCCGGCAAGACATTCATTGCACTCCGTCGACTAGTACTCGTGGCAATCGACGCTCTTCTAACTCGGGATCGTGATGTAAAGAGGTTCGTTGTGACTAGCCCCATACTTTGGCAGTCCAATTCGCCAAGGTAATGATGTTTCCGTAGTGGATATTTCCAATCATTCGACGACCTCATCTCGGGGTGACATCTATGGGCACCATGGTCTTGGCCAAACTTTCTTCTAGCTTCAACTTATGAGGGTACGAGGAGGTTAACAGGGACCATAAGGAGATATTGGCTTGGGTACACTTCAACCGAGTTAGGACTCGGATCCTCCTTATCGAGTCGCTTTTCTCGCTTCGGCTTATAAGGTCTTTTATCTCGTCTTTGGTTCCGAGACGGCATTCCTTTTGTCACCCTTAGGCCGCTCAATACTCATCTCGTCTGCACCGAGTCATCACATAGACATTGGATTTTCCTTGGTCATTATTCCTACCGGAGGATTCTCACAATTCTTTCAAAGTCGTAGGCGGATTCTTACCGGCGTATGGCCAATTTCCCCGCGATTGATCCGATTGACGGTGCTGCCGGAAGCATAGGCGGCTTCCCGAATCTGGGTCCTGTGTTACCGGCTTTTGACCTTTTCACATTCTCCGTTTAAAGCTTTCACAGCCTCATTCAAACTTTTCAAAGTCAAAGATGCAACAAGAATTATCACTTCCGGAGTTTGGAGCTTGGCAAATGGCTTTCTCATCCGAACCTAGCAACTTCTTTAACAGAGTAGGATCACATTCCTCATCACCGTCAAGCATGTCTTTTCTTTCCCTGGGGTCAACCTTTGACGGCATCTTGACGTTGGCCAAACATTTTCGAAATGGGAAATTCCATCATCAATAAGGATTTCGCGGGGTCAAACCTCATGGCGGGTTCCTTTTCCTTACCGTCGAGATATTTTCCGGGCTTTTGGCTTCCGGGCTAACCACTCCTCTATTGTCCCTTCCGGCACTTCGACCGTGTCTTCATCGCTGTCACTACAAAGAGCTCCTCGTGGGAACTTTCGTCTTGGCTCTTATGACCAATGAGGGCAAAAGGTGTCGGGATACTTCGACGCCATATGAGGGGTATCTCGACTCTTCCTCGGGCTTAGGGATTACCAGAAGACATCATTATCATCGTAGGACATAAAGGGGACTCGGGGTCGCCTCTAAACTCGTGACTCTTTCCAAGGCATCCATACATTCTTCTTCGTACCAAGTTTCGTGGAGTGACTACTAACACCGTGATGTAGTCTACCCTTCCCGATGAGAGTTTGGCTTCGGCGACGCTTACATGTTCTAGATCGGTGGGAGGAGCCCACTTCCCTCTTTTGGCTAAAGCTTCGATCAAGTCTCTCCATTCACCTACCAAGTCCTTGTACGGAGTATTGAACTCTAGGATATAGGACTCATACACTACCTCATCCTTCTCCGAGCCTCAGATAGGCCGGCAGACACACTTTGAAGTGATTTCATCCCCTATTCCAGTCCGTGGCTTTCGCTCTCATCTTGCCCTTCGGGTTTCACTTCCGTTGGCTCCAAGTCCATTCCTTCTACCGAACCGTCATCATCACCGTAAATCCACCCATTCCTATTCTCATTCCCGACCGACTCTTCGCCGTAGCCGTCTCGAGAGGTAGGCAAATTCACAAAGGCGTTGACAAAATTGGAAAGGTCAAACCGGCACCGGGATTCCAAGGTAGGGAAATTTGGCTCAGCCGAAAGGAGGAAAAGGGTCCCATGGGGGATGCAGAGGAAGTGAGGGTGTCGGGACCCTAACTGGGGTATTGGAGGAGACCGAGAAAGGACAGCTTTGGCAACGGGTTATATGAAGATGGGGGAGGGCATTGGTTATAGGCTAGCTCTTCTTCCCCGGTCATCTCGGTTACCCAAACCAAAGATCGTTTCGTCAAATCGGTCATTCTCGACTCTCCGAACCGATGAAACCGAGGATTCTCGCGAACCGTCCGAGGATTCTCGCGCTAACAAGTCGCCGACCCTGTTCTCACCCACTTCTTTCTCGCGGGAAAGGGATAGGAAAGGTTTAGACTCGGGTAGGTGTTTAGTCAAGGCCTGTGCAATATGCAAATTAGAATCTTCAAGTTTACTTAAAATGTTGTCTTTTATTAATATCTATTTGGTTGGAAAAGGGGCTCGCCCTTCTTTTTCGTAACTACACTAGATCCCGGATCGCCGGGTTCCGTCACTACGTCTATAAGCCCCTCGTATTCCACCTCGTATTTCGACCTCCTGTGGTGGACAGCCCGGCGAGGGTCCTATAGGGCACGCGGATCCCACCGACCGAGAGTAAAGAACGCTCCTATCGGGTCTAGCGGGTCATAGTGACCTTTCAACGCACGAGCGATGCGGATTATAGTCAAGGCAATACCGGAAAGTCTCGTCTCTCGCCTTGACGGATCTTTGACAGAGTTTCGCTTGAGCGAATGACGGTTTTTGACTTTCGGTAATGTCCGAGAATATAATAGGCATGGGTCGGGCGGCAAAAGCCGGATGACACAAAGGTCACATTGAACTTCGTTGCATACGCAAAGGCGTGAGTCGGAATCGAAGTCAATGCCGGCCAAGATCTTGCCAATTTTTCCTTGTCGGAATTTTGGGCAGAGCTTCGCTTGAGCGAAAGATCTTTTGATTTGTTGGCAAAGACTCGGTCTTGACTCTTACGCATTCCGTGCGGGTCAAGGTCAATAGTCAATGTCGGAGTCAAGATCCCACCGATTTTTCCTTGTCGGAATTTCGCAATTTCGCTTGAGCGAAAATCTTGGCTTCCGTTATGAGCTAAGGCTTGACCTTTACGTGGGTATGCAACCGGGCTATATGACACGGACTAGACCAAAACCAACCAAAAGTCACGGTTTTTTGAAACGTGTGACACGGACCGTGCATTGGTCGACACCGGCCGCCATGGGAGGTTGGGATGATTCCGTGCGCGCCCGGAGCATCGTAAGGCCAGTCCGTGATCGCACTGAACCACCCTCGGGTTTGAAGGACGTGCGTGCAAAAGTGTACAGTGATATATCAAAGTGCGCGTAGTGTGCGGTCTCCTAAAAATGTTCCTTTTTGAGTTAAAACAGAGATTTTCGTAAATGTGTTTTAAAGGAATGATTTTCTGGACGGGGAAAATGCAACACATAAGCACGTAAATTTTCTCGGGAGCCCCGCCGCCATGGAGCCGAGTAGCCCCAAGCCGCTAGGACTCGCTGCATTAACCATGATTTTTCCCGGTGGAATTGCCACCGAGGTCGTATGGTCGAATCCTATGAGGATTGAGCCGTACGACCGCATGGATCAATTTTCCAGTTCCACTCCTTTTGCTATTTTTCGGGTTGTTTCCCGTTCAAGTATGCACAGATTCCAAGATGCAAATGATGCAATGCATGGTAAAGAAAGCAAGCACGATTAATGAAATCGGCGATGGGAGTCTAACCCGCTCAAAGGGAAAAGCTTTCTTCTATTTTTTTTCAAAATTATTATTTTTTTTTCGAAAAAGGGATACTGGTACGTGGGATTGTTAAACCACCTTGTTATCCCAAGCCCCGGGTTAGGGAGCGATACAGGAAGGGTAAGTGGGGTCTACCTATATACCAAGTATCGATTTTAGTTTGTTTTGAAAATAAAGCTTTTCTCCTTTGGGATATCCCCAATGAGTCGCCAAACCGTGAATGTGTGCCCAAAATTTTTGTTTATTGGAATTCACGCGAGTTTGAAGACATCCGAGTTATTTGAAAACGGAGTCGCCACGCCATTTTGATTACCTCAAAACTTTGAAAAAGGTTTTATGGGTTCGGAGGTTAAGTTACCCCTTGGGAAGAACGTTTGGCGTTCACCCAAAGTGCCTTGCCGAGCAAGTCTCCCGAGATTTCATTAATCGTGTTTGCTTGCGTGCTTTCTTTGTGTGCATGTGTTTGAAAATAAGGGGGGAATGTCCCAAGTTGTCTTCCGGACGTACAAACCATTTGTTGGTTGTCGCTCGGGATTCCTTGGAATTTATGTATTTGGGATTATGATCCCGTCCTCATCTTATGACTTGTGATCATCGCATTTTAACCTCGGGACCCTCGGGACTTGCGTGATCGAGAGAATGACTCTCTTTTGGTCAAAGATGAGGTTCTTTAGGAAGGAATGTCCTTAGCCCATCGATCCTACGCTTTAAGACGGTCGAGCTCGTATAGAGGCTTCATACTCATTCTTAAGCGATAATCGGAGATATAGGGTTCAAGGTTATCCTTTTCCTAAAGAAATCATGAACCTTTAATGGAAGGAACGATGCAAAGATGAGAACTTTTACACCGGTCCGTTCCAAGGTTGGGGGAAAGGGGAAATGCATGATGAAAATGACTCTTTAATGAAAAGATGACATTTTGGTTTTAGCAAATGATGCTTTTTGATTGAAAGAAATGATCTTTATGCAAATGATGCATAAAGATAGGATTTTTATGCAAATGATGCATTGAGAAAAGGGGTTTTGATGCAAAGGATGCATTTTTATTGAAAAAGATTTGATCTTTATATGCAAATGATGCATAAAGATAACATTTTTATTGAAAAATAGGGATTTTAGGTGCAAAGGATGCACCTTTATGAAAAAGACTACATTTTTATGACAAATGAGGTCTTAATGCATGCAAAAAGGGGAAGGGGGTGATAAAGAAATGATCTTTATGAATAAATGCCAAGTCCCAAGCAATATAAAGACAATGCAATGAGCAATTTATAAAGCAATTAGGATGCAAGGATAGGGCGTGCGAGGTTACCAATCGTTTCCTTCGCTTCTTCGGACGGAGCTAGGAGGAGAGGTTCTTCTTGGGTCTTCAAGGAGGAGGGAGATGGCTTCTTGAGCTTCTTCTTCGCCTTCTTGGACTTCCAGCAGTTTCTTCACGTATTTCAGAGTGTATTGTGTATTTTTCTCATATATTGTGTGTGTTGAAATGGGTAGAGGAGGGCTCTATTTATAGGCAGTCTGGATAAGGCTAATGAAGCCGTGCGGCTGCAGGCCCTTTGCAAATGAGGCCGTGCGGTCTTATCCATTGTGACTCAGCATTCTAGAACCATGCAAGGTGGCATTATTCTAGAAGCTTCTCCCTAATTAAGAAAAACGTGTTTCTTAATTAGGAAGGCTCCCTTCAGCCCTTAATTTTAATTTGGGACTGCTCTAGGACATTTCCGGAACACTAGGAAGGTCCGGGGAATTACCGGGAAACTTACCGAAATGTCGGGAAAATTAACCGGAAGGCATGAGCCAGATTTGGGTACTTACAGAGGTGTCGATTGAAGAGGCTTCTCATAGATTTGATTATCGATTTAACCTTACTTTCCAAAAAGTTTATGATGATGAGATTTCTGAAAATCTTGAATGGCCATTTTCACATTCAACAAGTGAAGAAATTGTGTTTGATTGGGATAAAACTCTGATCTATGATGAAAATCCAACATACGACGAAGAACTTGAAGAGTACATTAGTGTTCTTGAAGATCCAACTTACGATGAGAAGAGTGAATTGCCTAACGACATTAAGGAAAAAAATTGTGTGAATGTAAGCTTGTTTAAGCTTTCAGATTATTGGTTTCATGGAGAAAATCATGATTCATTTGCATTTGTAAAAGGCAGTCATGGCATCTTAATTCAGCATAAAATTTATATTGGGAAAATTCTTTTACATTTCAAAATTCGAGTACGAATTTTCTCCAACCAAGGGAGAATGATGCGGGAAAGAACCACCTTGATATCATTGTTGCTGAAGTTGGTTTTCGGTTCAAGAAACTATTGAAAATATCAGTTTGATATTGGAGTCTAAAATAATAAATATCAGTTTGGGTCCACTTCAAGGATAATATGGTAATTATACATAATTTTCCATCAGCTGAATTACATACTCCCGGAATGATCTCTGAGTCTAGTTTGCAACTCACTTTTCGGATCGTCTTTTGGATTTTTCTAGAATAAGTTATGACCATTTTACCAAGGGATACGCAAATAGACATGTACATTCGAATTTGGCCAAGACAATTGGTTTTTCATATTTCTAGGCCTTCTCATCTATTTATAATTAATATATAGCTTATCATAACTTGGAGGGTTGTTCCAAGACTTCTATAAATATCCTACTTATGCAATTGTGATGGACATAGTTGAGTTATATAAAATATATTGAGTGTTTGACTTGTTTAAGAAGATGGATTTCTTCTTGTTATATCTTATCCCTTAGGTTGGGTGCCTTCGGCTGGTGATTTGACTCATGTTCTTAGGTGGATTCCTTTGAATATTGAGTTGTTTACCCTTTAGAGAGTTCACTTGTGTTACCTCCGTTGACTTCTCCATTTTTTTTGGGCATCACTAGCTCACAATAACTACACCACTTACAATTTGTAATTACTTTTTGTTAGACAAAATCTTACAATATGCATAAAAAGAGAAAAGAATTACAATATATTGAAAAAAATTACAACGTAAAATTAAACAAGGAGAAAACCGTAAGTTGATCGTCTTGATCTTGTCCGAGTCGTGTGTAACACACTCTCATTATTTCACACTAGAATCTTCGGCGAATCTCACTACGATTGGACAAAATCACCATGGATAAATTTCTAGTATGCCAAAAAAAGAAGATGAACAAATTGTAAAGGGAGAGGAGGAAGATTGATGAAAAAAGTTGTTTTCAATTTGTTGTGGTTTTCTCTAGTTATAGCTTCAATAACCATGTCATGAATTCCTAATTAATCCTTGTATTAATATGGGAGTCATTACCTTGTATTCATGGGGTTTAATTCCACAGTTTGTAACCCCTAATCCCAAGGTAATGATCCCTATTAATCCCTCATTAATCTAGAAATTATGGGACATCAATAGTGGTGTTAAATTCTAAAATTTATACTTTAAACCCACCAACTTTGAGTTATCATATCTTTCTCATCCAATCTCAAATTAGACATCTAGATATAACATTTTAATGTTCACATGGAGTGAAACATGAAACCACAATAATCTTTGTAAAACGACGAACGATTTATGTAAGAAAAATACGAAAACTTGCATACGATAGGTGTGGGAATGCCCATTGAACCTTCGCTCGTACAAGCATATTTACTCTACTCGAAAGTCGATAGACGCAATGTCCTTGAATCATTATGCTCTTTGTGTAGCCGATCATATGCTTGACACAAGTATCGTCCTAACATAGTTCAATTTTCATAGCTATGTTCATTTATGGCCCTGAACATTTTGCCTGGTTCTGTGAGAGGGTCAAAGAATTGAGCCTCACACAATTCTCCTCGAAGCGGCCCCACTTCTCTCTTACACTGGTGATTTATTAAAGGCAACCCGTATTACCCCGCTCGAATTATTTGACACGTAAGAATCATTAAAAGCCATAGGCTTATCCTTGTCCTTTTTGGATGTCACTAATAGGAATGGACTTGGGGATAATTCTCCCACAGTGACGCTACAAGTCTTTTAACAGTTTGTTTGTCCCATTAAATCTAGTTCTTGGGATATCCAGTCATCTAGATTGGGTTTTTCGTTGTGTTTAACTTTCAAGAGGCTTAAGTCCCATTCCCATCCGATTTTACAAATAACTCTCGATTTAACCCTTTGGTTAACAGATCCGTTTTTCATTTGACCTCACATAGTCAAATTAGTTGAGAGTAGTTGTATAATGGTATTATGTCTTAGACATATATGTCTACACTATCATTACACATATTGCTATATATCTTTTCAATCATATATTGACTTTAGCAATATACCATCTTGCTAACACAAGCTTTATCCATTTGATAATTGTTAACTCAAATTCATTTAAATCCCAACTATTACCTATTGATCATTTAAAAAATTAATGACTTGTTTAACAACGAGTCCATTATTTTTTCTTGAATTTGAATCAACAGATCAAATTGACTAGAATTTCCTTAGTTAACATATCGTTTTTGGATTTAATTAACAAAGTAACGTAGTCACTCTTGTTTAAATCAACACAATCAAATTTTGATGTCGTTATATTTATATTTGTCTCAAGTCATACAATGACTTTACAAACTAGCACATTTTCTTCTATGTTCCATTTCTTGAACCATTTCAAAACTTTGATCTATTTCATTCAAAGTATCATTTATTCACTTTCATGAATTTGACATCAATACTTGATTTTCATTGATTTTATTTTCTTTTGATTTTTATATATATTCAAACTTATTGAATCATATATAACAAAATAATATGCACAATTATTATGAACATAAATCTTGAAACATAATCCATCATTTAGTAACCAAATTCAATTTCTTTGGTAATTGGACTTGCTACTTTGCGAAACACCCCACATTCACAAGTGTACGTAAGCCTACGTTTCCATACTTCATATGGATATCTAATTGTTTTCTTGCGGAAACCTCTCCAAAAGGTAATTATTTTCCAAAATATACTCATCCCCACATTTTCGAGGTAGTCCTAAAATTAACAATAATGTCAATTTTCATTATTAACACCATTTGATCATGGTGTACATTGTGTACATTTTGTTTTTTTTTTTTTTTTTTTTTAGGCTAGCCCATCTCGAGTCAAGCCCCTTTTTTGTGTAAGTCAATTTTTTACTAACAAGTCCCTCAATTCTCTGAAATTTCCTTAAAATCCCCCCAGAGGCGCCTAATATTAACTAGGGAGGGATAATCATCCACTCTAACCACTGGGAGGAATCGAACCCAGGACCTCCGTGTTGGTGTCCCAGTACTCTGGCCATCAGGTCAAGTCCTGATGGTTACATTGTGTACACTTTGTTTCATGCTCATGTAGAACAAACCGCTTGGCTTGTTCTATGTAAATTTCTCTTCTAAATCGACATTTAGAAAAGTTATTTACATCCATTTGATAAATTTCAAATTCTGATATGCATCAATTGCAAATAGAAATCTTTATTCTTGTGATAAGAGAATAAGTATAAAAGTAATCAAGGTCTTCATTTTTCTTGTAATTCTCAATTACAATTCTAGCCTTATACTCATTGATTGTTCCATCATTCTTCATTTCCTTTTTGAAAATTCACTTATATGCTAGTGATTTACTACTCGGAGGTAAATCCATTAGTTTCTAAATGTGATTTTCCAAGATGGAATCAATCTCACTTTTAATTGCCTATTCCACAAAGATCCTTCCAAAGAGCTCAATGTCTTTATAATTTTGTGATTCACTTTCTAGCATGTAGATTAGAAAATCTGGGTCATAAAATTATCTTATCCTACCTCATTTGATATGTCGAGGTCCTACCTCTTCTTCATCATTTTCTCATGATATTTTCTTCTTCTTCTTCTTCTTCTATTGAATCATGAATCCGTTTAAATGAGTTTGCATCATCTTTTAATTTATACGGAAACATATTTTTAAACAAAGAAACGCTTCATGATTCCATTATAGTATTATTGTATATAAATTGAATCTTCGATTTATAAACAAGAATTCTAAAAGCACTACTATTGTAAGCATACCCAACACATATGCAATCAATAGTATTTAGTCTAACTTATTCACAAACTATACTTAGTTATGTTTTATCACTATCTATTTATTAATTTGATTTCCAACTTTTCCTTTAAAAAGAAAAAATTCAATATTTTGCTTTTTATCAAGCAATGGTAAAAGTAAAACTTACATTTTACCATCAACTAAGTGAATAATATTCACATCTCAAGCATTAATATACCTTTATGAGTAGGTCTGCTGAGAAACGCGTTTCTCCATAATTATGGAGAAACGCGTTTTTAATAGCCAGAAGCTATACGTTTGATGACCAGAAGAAAATTTCTGGATATCAGTCTCAAAGGGTTCTGGATATCCAGAAGCTTTGGAACGGATATCCAGAAGCCTTTGGACGGATATCCAGAAAAAATAGATTTGAAGCCAAATCCAAGGCCAAGACCAGAAATTGCTTATTGAAGGTTTCGGATATCAAACCTTCAAATGTATATCCAGAAACCATCAAATGAATATCCAGACATTTTGAAAGTTTCTGGATATCATTTTGAAGGTTTCTGGATATCACTTTCATAAGCTTCTGGATATCCTTTCAAAGGGTTCTGGATATCCAGAACCTTTGAGACTGATATCCAGAAGTAATCATGGGACAAGGTCATAGCCAATACAAAAAGTTTCTGGATATCCTTTCAAAAAGGTTCTGGATACTCGTAACCCGTTTCTCCATAACTTATGGAGAAACGCGTTTCTCCCTAGATTTTACGTACCTTTATTATAACTTTAAGCACATATTTGCTAAGTTTTGTTTTGTATCTATTTTGACCATATAACGAGACTCAATCTCAATATTGATCACTTGAACACCCTTACGTTTCATTCATTCAAACATCATGAATAACATTCTTGATGACATCAAAGTTGTCTCTCAAAACACAAAGTATATGTTCAACTTTTTCAAACAAGTTTGACTTTTAAAACAAGTTTGACTTTTCAAACTATTTTTACTTTTCACACAAGTTTGACATTTCATACAAGTTTGACATTTCAAACAAGTTTGACCAACTTTGTTTTTGTATTAAGCATTTCGGCATGCTTCATCACATTTACTTTCGCCACAAAAATGTTATACAATTCTTCTCCAAAGTTTTATTCTCTTTTCCAACACAAAGACGAATAGCACACATCTCAACATTTATTTCTATTCATTTATGTTTAAGGTTATTTTAATATAAGTTCAAGTGGGAAGCAATTTCTCAATTGTTGTCATCACTTGAGAATTTTACTCAACACCATCCATTCGACATGGTTTTCATGTAAGACTATTTTCACTTTTTCCATATGATTTTTTACGATTTATGTAGTCCACTATTTTAAAATCAAGGAAGCGTCTTACGATGATTTTCATTGCACCCGAATTCTCGATTTTATATTTATAGTCCAACGACTCACACAAATCTTTTGTCATTTTCTTGGTACTATAAACGTTTTATAGTGAATCCAACAATTCATTAAGTATATAGTTCCAATAAAGAAAATTCGCATGCTTCAATCGCACTCATGGCTTGAACATCCATCACATTTCACTCAATTTTTTAGGATCTTTCGTAAGAAACCTCTCTAAGTTCAAGGTGGTCAAGTATAACATCTTTTGTTGCCATCACTTAAAGTCGAGGCCAACAAAATTTTCTAACTTCTCACTATGGTGATCCGATATACTTGTAACAACCACATTCTATTAGAGATTTGTCTCCACACAAATCAAACATTTGCTTTAATTTTTAACAATTATAACTTTGTTGTTACAAATATAACTCTCTAACTTAATTAGAGAATTAAATCCAAGAATAAATTGCTAATTAAATAGGAGAATTAACATAATTTATTTCTTATAACCACCCATATTCATAAACTTCTAAATTCCTTAATAGAATTATAGTTGGAGGTTAATTATTCCAAAATATTAAAAGTCTCATCTTGGAGTACCTATAAATTTGAGAAAGTCACATTAGTCATTTGTCAACAACAATAATAAAATTTAACAACTTACTTCAACAACAATAAGATTCAACAACAATTCTCATTTAAATAATCACAATTTCTTTTAGAAGTCCTCCTTCTAAATATTTTGTGTCATTTGTCATCATCAACAACAATAAAATTTAACAACTTACTTCAACAATTCCTATTGTTTTTATCTTTATAACATTAGTCACATATTTCCCCAATATGTTTTAACAACTTCTTCCACGAAGCCCTAAAGATTTGGTTCTTGTGACATTTGTCAATGTTCACAACAATAGAATTCAACAAATTCTTTCAAGAATCTCTATTATTTTTATCTTTGTAACTTTGTCACTAATGACAATAATATGATTTAACAACTCCTTTCAAGAATCCCTATTATCTTTGTCAATGTATCATTGATAAAATGCAACGTTAAATACTACATCTTTTAACGTTGATCTTCTCAACTTAGTTTCAACGAACTCTTCAATTTTTCTCATTATAATTCTCATGAACCATAAGAGATATATCACCCATTTTATAAACACTAGAAGTGGCGTCGCTACAACTATTTTACACAAACGTCGCAACACCCATGATGTTCTTCCGTTAGTTCATCATATGTTTAATTTTTTTTTTCATAAACTGTTTTATTCCGAAATTTTTATCTTTATCTCCACATAAAATATTTTGATCTTCACCGTCCATATTGTTCATCTATGAGTTTATAACTTGCTCACCAAGTTTGAGCTAGATCCAACGGTTAACACATTGGGAATTGCAATTTTACCACAGCTGGTCATTGAAAAACTTGCTGGAATTTTCTTCTATCCGTCTCTTCCATCGTTTTCTATCTTTTCTCCCGTGGCCGCCGCTCCACCGAATTTCTCAAATCTATAATCCTTTCTCAAATAGGATTTTTTTAAAAATATTGTTAGACAAAATCTTACAATAAGCACAAAAAGAGAAAAAAATTACAATATATTGAAATACAATTTACAACGTAAAATTAAACAAGGAGAAAACCGTAAGTTGATCGTATTGATGTTGTTCGAGTTGTGTGTAACACACTCTTCTTAATACAAATTCTCCCCCTCACCTAGTTGTGCTTGAGGTTGTTTTGGACGTTCGCCTTCTATGATAAAACGGACGGACCAGACTATTCTTGCACACTAGAATCTCCTGCGAATCTCACTATGCTTGGACAAAATCATCATGGATAAATTTATATTAGGCCAAAGAAAAAAGATGAACAAATTGGAAAGGGAGGGGAGGAAGATTGATGAAAAAAGTTGTTTTCAATTTGTTGTGGGTTTCTCTAGTTATAACTTCAATAACCATGTTATGAATTCCCAATTAATCATTATATTAATATGGAAGTCATTACCTTGTATTAATGGGGTTTAATTCCACACTTTGTAACCCCTATTCCCAATGTAATGATCCCTATTAATCCCTCATTAATCTAGGAATCATGAGACATTAATAGTGGTGTTAAATTCTAAAATTTATACTTTAAACGCAACAACTTTGAGCTATCATCTATTTCTCATCCAATCTCAAGTTGAACATCTAGATATACCATTTAAATGTTCACATGGAGTGGAACATGAACCCACAATAATCTTTGTCAAACGATAAACGATTAATGTAAGTAAAATATACAATTTCCTTCACACACAATATATTTTTCCAACACTTTTTATACCCAAACACCTATTCCACAATCAATATTATACATTTTTCTTAAAAACAATGCCATGCACAATATGGTGCAATTTCATGAAGGGAAAGACGGAGTATGCAATAAGGTGAAATTATTAAGATTTTTTATGTACTTGTGCAATCTATCAAAATAAAAATTAAATATTTATTTAGAAGAAGAAAAATAATAAAGTTTAAAATAACCGTGTTATATTTTGATTGCCTTTCTATTGCATAGTTATTTGTTTTATTTCACTCTGCCACAGCCTGTTTTTGGAGCCTAAAACGCTTCTTTTGAAGCTTCGAAAGCAAGGAATCAGATGTCCTCCACCAACTCTATTATGGGGTAATATAATTCAGAGATAATGTCCGTGACCCCTGTTTCCTATCAATTTCACTCGACTGTTCTTCATCCGTCTTCCCACATCTTAAACACTCAAACTTTTCTTCATTCGATAGGAAAATCTTTTGCATTTTCCCTTGGAAGGGTGCAACTGTTGTGTGTGACGGACCCCATGCACATCACTAGACTTTAGGCAAGCCTTATTGGAGTGAAGAAGGGTTAGACGAAGTCAATCATATACATAATATAAGAAGGGTTGATATGAATGGCTTTATTTTATTATGATACAAGAGGCACATATTTAATTTATAGGGTTACAATGAGAATGTTCTAGACTAATGTTCCTAGGTTTTCAAGATTTGAATCTCTATTTGATGTACACAATCTCTAAGTTTGGTAACAAGATAAACCCAATATATAACACAATATATTTGATAATATAATATTTATAATATGCCCCCCCCCAAAAAAATTGGATGATTTTTGGATAAGTCCAATCTTGAAAAGTGATGAGATGAACCGGGTTTGATGAATGTGTTCCCGGACGTGTATGTGGTTTCTGATGTGATGTGGTTGCTGGTGTTATCGCATCAAAGGTGGCATCAGCTGGTTTGAGAGCAGGTGTGATGACACCAGGGGTTGCATCAGCAGGTTTGTTGGTGAGTAGAGTTGAGACGGATGTGATAGAGATGGTAGGTCAGGTTATGTTAGGGTAAGGAGTGGTTTGGCATTAATGTGGTGGGGGGAAAGGTTGTGGGTCTTGGCGATTGGATTGTGCCGAAGGTGGTGAGCATCGGGTAGTATCCATAAGAGGCTAAGGGTGGTGGTGCTTTGGATAGGCTGGGGCGGCAACTAAGATTTTGCCAAAGACTTTTTTTTTTAATATGAAAAATAAGAAAGAACAATAGGGTTTCAGCTATTAAGTGTGCCGAGGGAGATATTTATTGGGGTTTAGGTGGCAAAGGCTATTTAAGAGGGAAGAGTGGTGGCGTAGATGGTGGTGTCATTACTGGATAGGGGTTTCAACAATTTTAGGATTTGTGCCGATGGTGGTATCTGAGGGTGGGGCAGCTGTAGGGTTATGCGTGCCGTATGTAGGGTTGGGCGACATTTAGGGTTTTGGACACGACAAGAAAGGTTGGTCGTAGGTTGGTATGGTAGATGGTGTGTTCACTTTAGAGATTTCAACAACTACGGTTTTGCCAAGATGGACATATTTAGGGATTCAACCATTATGGTTTGTCGAGGGTGGTGTGATTTAGAAGGATGGAGAAGGAAGTTGGAGAGGAGGGGAATTTGGCCATGGGTTTTGTTGCCGATGGTATGAGAGGGGGTAGAGGCTGAAGTGGTGGTTTTTGTGGTGCGGAGGAAGTAAGTGGTAAGCAAAAGTAAGTGGTTAGGTAGGTTTTAGGGTTTTGGCTTTTTAGTTTTTTTTTTTGCCGAGGGTTGTGTTATGGAAGGAGAAGACTGAAGTGGGTGGTGGAGTTAGGGTGGTTTTGGCAAGGGGGTTTGTCTAGGGTGGTGAATGAATGGTGGAGATGGCGGAGATGAGTGGTGGTGTTTGGGTAGGGCGGCTTAGGGTTTGATGCATGTTGGTGGTGGAAGGGAGAGAGGGTTTCGGCTAAGAGGGTTTGCCAAGGGTGATGTTGGTGATGGAGGAGGGTGAGGTTTTGATGGTTGGTGGTGGAAGCAATGGTGGTGAAGGGGTGGGGCGACTTTAGGGTTTTGCCGCTAGAGTTCGGAGGAGAAGTCCCATTATGGATCATATTGCTCTGATACCATATTAGAGAGAAGAAGGATTAGATGAAGTCAACCATATATATGAGAGAAGAAGGGTTGATATGAATGACTTTATTTTATTATGATACAAGAGGTACATATTTATAGGGTTACAATGAGAATGTTCTAGATTAATCTTCATAGGTTTACTAGATTTAAATCTCTAATTGATACTCCCTCCGTCCCACCAATTGCTTCACCATTTTCCTTGGGCACGGGAATTATGGTAATGGGAGGGAAAAAAAATGTTGTGAGTGTAATTTGAAAATAGGAGAGAGAATTAGTGGAGGGAATAATAAATTATAATGGTGTTGTGAGTATTAAAATAATGTAGGAGAGAGAATGAGTGGAGAAAATAATAATATTTTATGTCCAAAAAAGGAAAGGTGAAGCTTCTAACGGGACGCCCTTTTGGGTAATTGGTGAAGCTTTTATTGGGACGGAGGGAGTATACACAATCTCTAAGTTTGGTAACAAGATAAACACAATATATACTTGATAATATAATATTCTTAATAAGCCTTACGTGCAGGAGGAGAGAGGATTTCTACTACGCAAGGAACAAAATATGTACTCTGGGCCTAACAGAGGAAAATCATTGCTCCTAACTTGTACATGGATAAGGTTAAGGTATATATATGCCCTTTTCTTGTATATAAATGGTGTCGAATCACATGAAAAATGAAGATAAATTTGGTAGTTGAGTGTGCAGATGTCCTCGTAAAATCATGGGAGGGGAAGGTTAATAGTAAAGATGGCATGGTGGAGATGAAATTTGATGAATATGTAAGAAAGTTCACTTGTAATGTTTTCTCCAATTTTTTTTTGGAGAAATAGTTTAAAGGATGAAAAATTATTCAGCAAGTGTAGACATGGCCTCTGCTTCCCCAACCATAGTCCTTTTTAATCGGTAAGTTGCTAGTATAGTAGAATGCCATTTAGTAAATCTTTCTTGAGAATCTACAGATGGAAACTTGATACACATTCGAATGGAGGCGGTGAAGAATGGTGATTGTTCGCCTTACGCCGAAAGAAATCACACACATTGTACTGTGTGTGAGAGAGTACCCACATATTCATCTACCAAATCAACCTGCAACTTGTGTCTCGACAATTATTGTTTCAATTTACCCCAACATATTCTACTCAAATCTCATCCAACCCACCTTCTTACCCTACTCTCGGCCCTAGCCACCTTATCAAAAATACAATCAATTCACTTGCAATGCGTGTTCCAAATATGGCTCCGGCTTCACTTACCACTGTGCTAGTTGCCAGTATGATCTTCATGTTAATTGTGCTTCCCTGACGGAAACAGTTAAAACTGAAGATCCCGCTTCAACTTACAACTAAAGTACAAGGGAATATGTTTCATTGTTTTGTATGTCCTTTGTTTGTGCCACATGATTGCTGGATGCAAACATTGTGATTTTGGTATACATACTGATTGCGTGAATTCTGAAGCGTGTTGTAATACGGTCGAGGATCCACTAGTATAGTTTGGATCTTAGGAAACGCACCTTAGATAGCGCTTTTATAAAGCGCTATTTAAGGTAACTTAGATAGTGCATCCACATCTTTAAATTTAATAACCAAGGCAAAAAAAAAATAACTAACATAGCGCATATTAGGGAAACACTATCTTAGTGAAAGCTAACATAGCGCTTAACAGAAGCGCTATGGTACTAAACGCTTCCTAAGCTATTTTTTTGTTTTTAAGTCCAGATCTTCATTCACCATTGTCTCTCTCTTCTCTTACTCACATATTCACCTTCTCTCCCCACTCCTTCCTCCTTCTCGTAATCAAATGCAAATCCTTAGCCCGCTTCCTGTTCCGGCGAGCCTCCATCCGTACCAATCCCGTCTCTATGTTCTCCGTCTAATCGCCTCACGCAAACCCCAGGAACCTCTGTGGCAATAGAGGTGCTCATGTCGAGAGACCCACGCATACGTTTTGAGAAATCTGGTAAATTATGTGAATTTCTGTTTTCGTTTTTGAAATCTGGTAAATTTCTGTTTTTGTTTCCTTTGCTTCTACTCCATTCTCTTCCCATTCTTTGTTGATTTTCTTCAAATTTGTTTGAGTTTGATTTAGGTCTAATTTTTTTTTTTTCAATTTTAGGGGTTTTGATCTCTCTCATCTTGCAATTTTTTAGGATTTTATGAATCTTTATTGATAGCAATCAATTCTTAAGCAGTAGGAACCACAGAGGTAAAAATATATTTTCAATTTTACTACTTTTCTTTTACTCTTTGTTGCAATTTTCTGGGTTTTGGTTCAATTTGGTCATTAGTTGTAGTTCAACTGTTTGTTAAAATGTCTGAATGGGTAGTCTATAGAATCTGAAGTAAGAAATCCATTTTTCTCTGTTGGTTGTAGGCTATATTGTTTTTGTTTGAGACATTATGGCAGCAGATGCTGTTTTGTATTTGAGGAAGAATGTTGAAAAGATGCCTTTATGGGGTTCTTCAAGGACATCAGGTACTATTATCAGTTTCATATAATTCCTTCAGGCTCTTCAGTATGTGATATCTATTGTTTCATGTAATCAAACTTACTCTAATATTGGTTTCATGTAATCAACTATTACAATGAATTTTTAAGTTCAAAATCTTGATTGTGCTTTACTTATGGCTGATTCACCGTGTTGTGTTTAGGAGTGTCTTCAGTAAGGATGAGATAAATTTGGAGATAGCAACTATTGCAGTACCTGCAACACTGGCTTTGGTGGCAGACCCTATCGCTTCTTTGATAGACACAACTTTTATTGGCTATATAGGTTTGTCTTTCTTGTTGTTCCAATCACATTGTGGTCACTAAATAACTTTCGCATCCTTGATTGCCTCCATTTTTGGATTGACACACATTCTTTCTCTACCTCCTTTGCAGCTCATACAGCTAAGTATATGAACAATTAAGCCTTTATCATCTGTTCAGAGGACTATTAAGCTTTACATTATGTTCACTTATTGGTCTATTCAGGTCCTGTGGAGCTTGCAGCAGTTGGGGTTGCTATTGCAATTTTTAATCAAGTGTCAAAGATTGCAATATTCTCACTTGTTAGTGTCACAAATTCATTTGTAGCAGAGGAAGATGCTTTAAGTTTAAGGGTTGCACCCCAGGAAATTGAAATAGTGGAAAAGGGTTCTTGGGTGGATGATGGAATAGAAGAGTTGATACCCAATACTGGTACACCTAATATTTCTATAGTCTCTATATAACGACAACAATATTTATCAACCTAATTATTTTGAGGAACTTATAAATTATAACAATCTCGAGTTTCTTGCTCTTCAGCTTATGCTATCCTTATTTTGTATATATTGGTTCTAAATATATTTGGTTTCCTGGTTTTTTTTATCAGAGTATACGGCTAAAGTCCGACACGAAAGAAGGCATATTCCTTCGGCTTCATCGGCTTTGGTTATTGGTGGCATGCTTGGTCTCATCCAAACATTACTCCTCATTTTTACTGCCAAATCAATATTAAAGTACATGGGCATAAACAATGTATGTTTCCTCTCTACTGAATAAAATTCTGAATTCATTCTGTTTTTCAAGGTGTCAATGTCATGTCAAAATTTTTAGAATGTGTTTACACAAGACATGAATAGGTTCAGCCTGGTGCTTTGATTTTCGATGTTCCCAGGAGTTTTTTTTTGTCAAAACTGGGAATCATTTGCAAATTGATGAACCACAAAATGTTTCATTGAGATGGTTCTTATCAATTTCTGAATGGATTATCTTTTTTCATTTTGTCACTGTATATTGGTGTTCTATAGCAATTTTATACACGTGTTTATTGACACACATCTAAATGGGATATTGACTTAGCATCTGTAACATATTTACAGGGTCGGTCTGAACTTACCAACTTTGGAGATGAGATATGAAAATCTATGTGTGGAGGCAGAGTGTGAAGTTATTCATGGCAAGCCCATTCCGACCATTTGGAATTCTCTCCAAAGACCAAATCTACTCCTGAATCTGTTGTGCACCAGACCAACCTCTTCTTCCTAGTACCATCCACTACACTGCATCAAATACTGCCACACAAATTTCACTCTCTCTGCTTCACTCAAATTCTGTTCACCTGTAATTTTAAAACGTATTCAAGAGTTTCGACTTTAAAGTGTTGGTGATACATTTGTTGAGGTGTGAAAGTAGACAAATAATGTAGTGGTTGGAAAAGTGTAAGCGTCCTTTCTCATTGCTTTTTTTTTGAGGGGGGCGGTTATTTGAAGCTTAAGGTTTGTACTGTTGTTTTCCTGATTAAAAATCTGTTTTATTTTCTGTTAGTATGGTGGTTAAAGGAGTTGTTTGCAAGAAAAATGTGGCTCATCGAAGGATGACTTCAAGAATTGAGAAGCCTCGGTTTTTGATTCTTGGAGGGGCTCTCGAGTACCAGCGTGTTTCTAACTTGCTTTCAAGTTTTGATATTCATTGCAAAGGGTTGATCATTTATATATATATATATATATATATATATATATATATATATATATATATATATATATATATATATATATATATATATATATATTTTATCTTTAGTTGGTAGAAGTTAACTTTCCAATGGTTCCTTGTCGCTCCTTTATGGGTACACTAAACTTTTTCTCCCTGAACTTTAACCTTTTGGTCTTACCTCCATGTCTAGGAAATGAATCATCTAAAGATGGCTGTTGCAAAGATAGATTCTCACCTGCCTGATGTCCTTTTGGTGGAGAAGCCTGTCTCACGATATACCATAAAGTTCAACATCAATTAAGGACTTACACTTCATTTTTTCAGAGTTATCGATGTCGTTCATGTGAGATGCCATCAGAAGCACATGTTCAGTTTTATACTCATAGATAAGGCACCTTAACCATTTATGTGAAGAAGTTGCCATAAATTTTGTTACCTGGTGAAAGAGAAGGAAAGATCTGGATGTGGCATATGTGCTTGAGGTGCCCAAGACCTAATGGTTTCCCTCCGGCAACTCGAAGTGTAGTGATGTCTGATGCTGAGTGGGGTTTATCCTTTGGGAAGTTCTTCGAGCTTAGTATTTCAAATCATGCTTCTGCTAGTAGGGTTGGAAGCTGTGGCCATTCTCTGCATCGAGACTGTCTTCGATTTTATGGGTATCTCTCTTTATTCTGTTCTACTTGACTTTGTTCTCGGAAACCATGAATGCTTATAGTTGAGGAGTTGTTCTTGTTGCATTGGATTGCGACACAAAAAACTTTTCAGTCGATAGGCAAAAACACGGAGTTACAGTCTGAACAGGATATTCTGTTACATCTCTTGGGTGATCTTTTATTTAGATCCAAAAATAGTTTTGTAAAAAAGAAAACTGCTTTTTATTTGGAGGTCTACATGAAAGGCTTTTACTCTTTATATTTTCCTTCAATTCTACTTATCGTTCTTGTACGCATGCAGCTTTGGAAAGTTGGTTGCTTGCTTTCGCTATGCATCAATTGATGTCCACTCAGTTTATCTTCCTCCTCCTAAACTTGATTTCAATGATGAGAATCAGCCATGGATACAAAAACAAGTGGATGAGGTATAATCATTGTGATTTGTGGAACAGTGTATCAAACTATCAATTGCATCTTTTGGTTCACTTGTAGTCTAAATAGTTACCACATTGAACAGATTGTTGCACGGGCGGAGCTTTTATTTTCATAAATTCTTAATGCTCTCCATCAGATGGTAGAGAAAAGATGTAGCATGGGCTCACTTGACAGTAATACAAAAATGCCAGAGTCAAGATGCCAAATTGCCGGTTTGGAAGAGATGTTACATAAAGAGAAATTAGAATTTGAGGTATATTTCTTTGGATATAATCTTAATTTTTATATTTCGTAGTTTGGTTTATGCAGGAGATCTATTATTCTATATATGCCACCAAACGTATCATTGGTGCATATTTCATGTTTTAACTCCCTAATCATTTAGGAATTGATTTCCTACGGTCCTATAACATACATGAATCTAGTCAAATGAATGTTCTTCAGTTCGGATTTACACCATTGATTTATATTACTATCCTGGTTTATACAATGATTTTCTAAATCTGTAGTAGTTCATAGATGTTCTGCTTCATAGATCCTTATTGCTTTTAGCAGCGAATGTCCATTTAGGTACATGATATTCTCAAGTTGTATATGGTTGCATTCCACTTTATGTATTTATTTATTTTTACTATTATTTTAAATAACTTTTCTTCATGAGGTGGTGGAAAATAATCATGGTCGTGGGTGCGCAAAATGCGATCTAAAGATTGTATTTTGAATTCAAAATGAAATATATAAATTCTTGTTGGTATCAATCATGTTAGCTGTTGTTTTTTTATGCTTTTAATCGGTAGCTTTTAATATGATTTGCTACATTGTTGCAGGAATCACTAATAAAGTTTTGAGCAAGGAGGTGAAGAAAGGCCAACATGTTGTTGACATTCTTGATATCAATCGATTGCGAAGACAGTTTCTCATCCAATCTTATTTGTGGGACCATCATCTGGTTTATGCAACTGATGTCAATTGTAACAGCCCGCACGATGATCTTAATGGCTCTAATTCAGCATATGAGGATAAGCCTCTGTTCACCAATGAGAGGCTCCTTGAACTGAATTCACCTGTTGATCCTGTCAAACGTGTGGCTTGTTGTGATTCTAGTCTTTTAAACGTGCGGGTAGTTGGTTCTAACTAGTGTTGCTTGTAATATTAATGATATTATTGATGATCGAAAGAACAAATATCTTTAACTCTTTTGGATGACTGTAAGAATTATTGTTGTGTAATAAATGAAAGGTTGATTATTATTGTTGAATGAAATGATTGTTAGTTTTTATTAATTTTTATTTTTATATAATTTAAAATAGGTGCAGCAGGAAAAAAAATGAAAATTATCCCACACTTAGTGCTTACTTGCGTAGCGCTTACTTGCATAGCGCTTTCGTAAAACGCTATGTAAGTTGATTTGTAGAAAAAAAAATGCTTAGATAGCACATAAAAATGCTATGTAAGTTGATTTGTAGAAAAATAAAAAAAGTGCTTAGATAGCACATAAAAAACGCTATGTAAGTTGATTTGTAGAAAAATAAAAAAAGAGCTTAGATAGCGCTTTTGAAAAGCGCTATCTAAGTGCTGGAGCTTACGTAGCGCATAATAAGCGCTATGCTAACTTGCATAGCGGTAGCTTAGATAGTGCTTATAAGCGCTATATAAGCTCCAAAAAAAGCGCTATCTAAGCTAAAATCTATACTAGTGATAATTCAATGCAGATAAAGACTTTGAGAAAATATTGGTCAACTACAACAAATTTGAAGGATTTTCATTTACATAATGCATTTTTAAGAAAAAGCAGTTACATGTGTAAACAATGTAGGCAAAAGATGATTTCTTTATTCACAATGAGAGTATTTATAGTACAAGAGAATCCTAACCTATCTTTTGATACAAGAAGGAAAGTTCTATATATATATATATATATATATAAATATTATTGAGTAAAGGAAAGTAAATATTTACATAAATTAGGAAACTAGATTTTCACAAGTTGTATCTTTATCACACTCCCCCAAGATGGACGATCCTTGGATAAGTCAAATCTTGGAAATAAGAGACATAAATCGAGCACGAGATAGTGGTTTAGTGAGAGCATCCGCAAGTTGATCCATGCTAGAGATGTGTTGAACAAGCAAAGTACCTTTCTGAACTTGTTCTGGAACAAAATGAAACGCAAGAGCAAGATGTTTCATTCGTAAGTGGAAAACAGGATTGGCCGAGTAGTCCGTAGCAGCAAGATTATCACAATAAACTCACCATCTCCGACTAGCCTTTCCCCATCTCCGTTCACTTTTCCCTTCCCCTCCTCCGATGACCCCTCCCTTTTCCCATCTCCGACGACCCCCTCTCTTCCCCCACCTCTGGCGACCTCCTCCAATTTTCATTGTCAACAAACAACACAAAGTCACACACACACACACACACTCTCTTCAAAATTGAAACCCTAGAATTAGAAATCGGAGACCTTAATTCAGCCTTTGTTTATTGAATTCTTTGAACCACCTTTTGTTTCTCTGTTGTGCATGTCGTAATTTAGTAATAATTGCTGCTCTTATACCCATTACACAAAATAGTTGATGTGCTATTGTTCAAATTAAGGTCTAATAGAGTGTGCATTGGAAGTGTTTTTCTTGCTAGAAAATTTGCTTAAGAAGATATAAGACGCCGATTGGAGAATGAATTTTATATCCATATCAAATTATACAACATTTTGAGTTAGTAGATTGTTGGTTTTGGGGTTAAGAGTGAATTTTGCAACCATAAAAAATGGTAGATGAAGGAGATAATGGATAGTGTTAAAGAGGTGGAAGAGATAGAGTGCAGGAGTTAGGACTTTTTCATTTGTTGATTTTGCATATGCTTTCAACTACAGTTGATTGGTTGTGGTGGTGGTGGATGCCGAAGCCGGTGATGTTAAGAGTGCTTCTCGAATTGATTTAACTGTGAAGAACAATAGTTAACTTAACTAAAACAATTTTGAACTTAATAAATATGTCAAATAATTTCATAAAAGATTAAAAACAACTTTAAATTTAACAAAAACAACTGTGAACTTAACTAAAAACAACTGTGAACTTAACAAATATGTCAAGTAACCTTATACAATTGCAAAAATAGAGGCCATAAAAGATTAAAACAACCGTGAACTTAACTTAAAACAATTGTGAACTCAACAAATATGTCAAATAATCTAATAGAATTGCAAAAATAGAGGTTATAAAATATAAAATCAACTGTGAACATAACTAAAACAACTGTGGACTTAACAAAAACAGTTGTGAACTTAAGAAACATGTCAAATAATCTCATAAATTTACAAAAATAGAGACTATAAAAGACAAAAAATAACTATGAATTAAGTAAATGATAGTCATTTTCATGCATAAATTACGAAATTAGCTAAAACAACTGTGAACTTACCAAAAACAATTGAGAAATAAGAAATATGTCAAATAATTTCATAAATTTGCAAAAATAGATGCCATAAAAGACAAAACAATTGTGAACTTAACTAAAAACAACTGTGAAATAAGTAAATGGTAGCCATTTTCATACAAAAATTATGAATTTAGCTAAAACAATTGTAAACTTTTCTTAGTTGTTTTTGGTACAACCGTGAAAAATAATTGTGAAATTCTCAAAAACAACCGTGAATTTGGAACTTCTCAAATTTACTTCAGATTATATATTGATGCTACTAGTTTGATTTATTTTGACGATACAAATATTATTAACTCATCTCAAAATTAAAGAATTAAGAGAAAAGTTCTATTTGTATATTACGTTTAATATTTCTTCCTTCTGTCCCACAAAGATAATTTTAAATTGTTCTAGCCGATCAAATTAAATAAAGTTTGACAAAAAATAATAATACTGTAATTGTAATAAAATTTAAAAATATTTTTAATGATACATTAAAAAATCTTTTATATTGGGATGGAGGTAAAATTGTTGATTCCCTGAAGACAACGACCACGTAAGTGACATAACGATTATTAAAAATAGATGCTTGTTAAGCTATCTTAATTCTATATACTTTTGATCATATGATAACCTAGAATTCCTCAATCAATTGACGGTGAATGTCATATTTCCGACAATATGTTTGTTAGAGTAACGGAGTATTAAATTTACCAGGTATGACATCCTATTCTATCGCCTTCTGCAATTAAGATTGTTTTTGTTTTGAAAATGAACCTCCAAAATTATAAAAAATGGCTTGTTAGAACTAAAAGTTATAAATCAAGAGGGAGAGCGGGAAAATTTTTCTATGTTCATTTCAATGTCGTCATTGACTTTATATACAACCTACAGATGATCTAATCTTGATATAAATTGTCAATCCCTAATGTCACTAACTAATTTATATACATAAGGATAAGAGATATATAAAGAGAGAAGAGATTCCTTCAAGCGTGCTCTGTCTAGGTGCGCACTCCCTCTTAGACGCGCTCAACTCCATGTGCGCTTCTGAAGGCGCGCTCCCCTTTATGTGTGCTCTTTCCTGGCATGCTCCATATGAGCTCCCTCCTGGCGCCCTTCCGTGTTCCTCCCAACGCCCTTCCTTGTGCTCCTAGGGCGCTCACATCCCTAGGGCGCGCGCTTCTTAAACACCCCCTCAAGTCGGAGCGTGAAGGTTACAAAATGCCCAACTTGACAAGTAAGATAGTTAACTGTCGAGTCCCAATCGCCTTCGTAAGTACATCTGCTAACTGAGCAGAAGTGTGAACATATTTTGTTGAGATGAGGCTAGACTATATGACGTAATGTACAAGGTGACAATCAACCTCGATATGTTTAGTGCGCTCATGAAAAATAGGATTCTGTGCAATGTGAATGGCCGACTGACTATCTCACAGTAGGTCATAGGAGCTGAGAGAGTGATCCTAAAGGACAACAAGAGACCACGCATCCATGTAAGTTCACACGTCGCGCTAGCAATAGAGCAATACTCATATTCGGTTGAAGAGCGAGCAATGATGGTTTGCTTCTTAGTCTTCCATGACACAGGAGAACTACCCAAGAACACAAAGTACGTTGTTAAGGAGCGACGAGTAATAGAGCAGCTGACCCAGTTAGAGTCACAAGTGTATCTCCTTTGAGACAGGAAAATCTCATTCGAGTGGCGTGAAAAATTCCCAAGAAATACTTCAGGCGCACAAGATCTTTCATTTTGAAACAACGACATAAATAATCTTTAAAGTCATTAATGACAGCGGAATAATTACCCCCAATGACCAAACCGTTAACGTAAAACAAGATATGTTTGTCGATATTGTCCTTCTGATAAGAAAAGAGTGAATAGTCTGAATACGATTGAACAAAACCGTACTTATTCAATGCAGGAGATAGCTTTGTAAACCATCAATGAGGCGCCTGACGAAGCCCATACAAGTACTTTCAGAGCTTACATACTTTGCCAGACATATGGGGTTGATACCCCTAGGGAAGCTTCATATATACCTCCTCACTCAGATCTCCATGTAAGAAGGCGTTGTGAACATCCATTTGATGAAGTACTTAACCACGGGTCACGACAATAGCAAGAAACACTCGTACTGTAACCATTTTAATCATTGGAGCAAAGGTTTCTGTATAGTCTATGTCTTCCGCTTGACGATTACCCAGAATTACCAGTCGTGCCTTGTATCGTTATATTTGATTTTATACACCCATTTGTTCCCAATAACCTTTTACCAATAGGAGCATCCACCAGATCCCATGTCCCATTCTGATCTAGAGCACCAAGTTCAGTGTTCGTGGCTGCCATCCACTCTTTCGACTTTACAACCTCTACAGAGTTTTTTGGCTCAGCACCTATATCAATTGCGGCCAGAAAAAAACGATGTGCAGAAGAAAATTTAGTGCAATTGACAAAGTGTGATAAATGATATCGAGTACCTGAAGATTTGTTTGGAGAGGGTAAACTGGACAAGGGGCTAGCTCGAATAGTGTGTGTCTGAGATGTACTCAAATCATATTCGACGCTTTCATATTGTGAGGAGGGAACCTTTGTTCGTTTTCCTTTGCCCAAATTATCAGATGCTTCCTCTGTGGTAGGTTCAAGCGATCCATTTGGAACAAACTCAGTGTTAGGCACCTCAGTGGAGGGTACATGCGCCTCATTAATATGGTTTTCATACATATGAGGCGCCTCAGTGGTAGGCACAAGCGCCTCAGTGTGGTCATCATTCTCAAGAGCCGCCTCAACAGGAATTTCAACCTATGCGCCTTACTCAGAAGCACCAGTATCCCCAATAACCGTCTCATCATGACTATAAAAAATGGAATCATGACCAATAACCTCTTCATTTGGACTATCACTTTGACCACTGAAGGGGAATTTTGATTCTACAAAATAACATCACGGAAGACAAGTGTTTTGTTTTCCTCAAGGTCATACAATAACCATCCTTTCTTACCAAAAGGGTAACCCAAAAAAATACACTTTTGACTTCGACTAGCAAATTTATCATTATCACGACGTGAATAATGCGCATAACAGAGATAACTGAAAACCCTAATGTGTTTATAAGTGGTTACTCTGCCGGAAATGATTTTCATATGGAGTATTCCCATGCAATAATTATGAAGGAGTGCGATAATTAAATACCCGGCCGTCAAAACACACTCACCGAAAAATCTAATTGGTAAACAAGCCTGAAAAGGCACGTGCTACGTTCAAATGTGACTGTGCTTTCTTTGTACTCTCTCATTTTGTTGTGAAGTGCGAATGCATGTGGTTTGAAACAAAATTTTGTTTTCAGCAAAGTATTTTTCAAGAAATGTGAATTTTTTCCCGTTGTCGTTTCACACCAATTTGACACGTTTATTAAACTATCGGTTAACCATGGCAAGATAATTTTTTAAAGCGTGAGGCACATCACTTTTTGAGTTAATCAAATATACCCACACAGCGCGAGAGCAGTCATCCACAATAGTTAAAAAATAAGTTGCTCCACACAAAATAGGTGTCCGATAATCACCCCAAAGATCAACATGAATTAAATCAAAAATCCCTTCAAAACTGCTCTCACTAGGTACTTTTAAAATTCTTTCTTTTTTACAAATATCTATACACGAGGAATCAAACTAACTACTTTACTTGATTGATGTCCCAACCGCTGATGCCATAACTCATGCTTCACAAGTTCCTTAGTGAAGCAGACTCGTGCTATAGTAGACTTTCTTATGTAGTACAGCCCCTCATTTTGTTCACACACACCAATCAACGTCTTCGAGGTTCGGTCATGTATTACATAAAGTTTGTCAGAAAATTGCACAAAATTATTTGAGTCACAAATCAACTGAGAGACAGATAACAGATTGCAATTGAATGACAGAGCATATAAAACATTTTGTAGAGCAAGTTTAGGCCCAAGTTTAACATCCCCTTCTTTTGTGGCAACGATGTGCTTCCCATTAGTCAGTCCTACTCGTCTGGATTCAATGTTACGAACATTTCCCAGCAACACAAGGTTTCCTATTTTATGTCGATTAGCCCCGCTATCCACTACCCAAGACTCATCATTCATATTACCATTCATGCGCCCATTACTTTTAACATTGTTCTGCATCATCGCTTTGAAACTGTTTCACTGTTCACTTGTGAGTCCCAAGAGTTGAGCGCGCTCTTCATCTGTCATCCATGCGCCATCATCATCATTCACTTGTACAATATTGACTAGAGCGCCGAAAGACTCGCGCCCTCTCGCTCCTCCAGCGGTTGCCGTGACATTCTGCCCTTTCTTTCCCTTTCCATTTCGTGAGCATTGCTCGCCCCACCATTCCGGATATCCCACAAGCTTGAAACAAGAGTCAGCTTCATGTCCCTTTTTCTTGCAATGTCCACAAGTAACATTGCTCATCTCTTTGCGCTTCCTCTGGATTTCAGACCCCAGTGTTGGTGTTCACCACAAATCTCATAGGTTCTGAGTACTCCTCTTGTGCGCTCCCTTTGACACGCTCCTATCTCACCACCATTGAATAAACTTTGTTCATGTTGGGAAGAGGCTTTGAGTTCAGAATATTTGATTTTACATTCTCGAACTTAGGTGTCTTGAGTCCCATAACAATCAGGTGCATTCGTTGCTCCTCCCTTCGTCGAGTGAGCTTTAAGTTGATCTCACATTTGCATCTGGTGCAAAACACGCCGAAACCTTGTCATAGTCATTCAATTAATCTTACAGCTTTTTGATCTGACCAAAGTAGGCGGCCACATTTTCGTTCTTCTGTTATTTACAATTGGCTAGGTCACTCTTAATCTGTTGCACCCTTGGCCCATTACCAACCGAGAATCTCCGCTCCAAGTCTTCCCACAAAATCCTTGCTTCCTCCACGCCAGCCACCGTGGATCGAAGATTCATTTCAATGGTTTTGAAGATCCATGACACCACCATTGAGTTCACCGTCCGTCAAAGCTCTAGTTCGTCCGCCTCTGTCGAACGATCAATCGTTCCATCGAAGAACCCAATTTTCTTCTTGGTTCTCAATGAATCCTTGAAAACACGAGCCCATTATTCATAGTTTTCTCCTATCAACTGGACATGAGTGAGAATCTGTCTGGGATTGTCACTCGATAAAAGGAAGTAGGGGGTTCTTTTCTCACTACTTTCGGCAGCCATTTGCGTTGAGTTGTGTTTAAGTTTAAGGTTTTTTTTTTTCTTTCAAGATCACCACTCTGATACCAAGTTAAAATTCAAGAGGGAGAGAGGGAAGAATT
Source organism: Adenophora triphylla var. japonica (assembly GCA_022495995.1). Classification (NCBI taxonomy): domain Eukaryota; kingdom Viridiplantae; phylum Streptophyta; class Magnoliopsida; order Asterales; family Campanulaceae; genus Adenophora; species Adenophora triphylla. The sequence continues at coordinate 74,479 of JAFEMH010005189.1, read as the reverse complement.
TTCTCTGTTCATTTCAACGTCGTTAATGCCTTTATATACAACCTATAGATCTTGTTCTAATATTGATACAAATCAATCCCTACAATTACACTATCAATTCATAAGATTTTGCTAACTAATTGATATACACTATCAATCTCTATAATGTCGCTAACTACATGATATACTGTCAATCCCTATAATGTCGCTAACTAATTGATATAAATAAGGATAAGATATTTACAAAGAAAGAAGAGAGTCCTTCAAGTGTGCTCTGTCTAGGCGCGCACTCCCTGTTAGGCGCGCTCAACTCCATGTGCGCTTCTGAAGGCACGCTCCCCTTTATGTGTGCTCGTTTCAGGCGCGCCCCATATGAGCTCCCTCCTAGCGCCCTCCCGTGTTCCTCCCGACGCCCTTCCGTGTGCTTTTAGGGCGCTCACATCCCTGGGCTCGCGCTCCTCCAACATTAAAAACTATAAAAATGTGGCTATGACATAACAAAATGAATTCAAAGGCCAACCTGCAATTCTTGAACATGCAAAATGACTAAAGGGAATGAATGAAAAGAATCAGAAAGGTAGGATCTCGGGCGTTGGGTTTGGACTGCTGAAATTAAATACACACTCGAATTCGTTCGTTCATTTCAATTTTAATGATTCATATATACTGGGTGGTCATTGGTATTCTAGATATTTTTTCTTGGCTCGTTCATCTCGTTTATTCATTCAATTCGTGTATAATCTCGTCCTTTAATATAGTTCGATTATTATATAGTTGGATTGGACCGACCATTATCCCAAAAAATTATTAATGTTTTATCATTATTGGGAGAATTTATTACATATGACCAATTTTGCCTACTTGAACAGTTAAAAGTCCAAATTTATCGCTACCAAATTCTCAGTTTTCAGCATCAAACTACAACTTGGTCCCCGCTTCTGTCAACATCCGTGCAAAGGCGAGGTAGGTCACTTAGACCCCCTATGTTTTTAAGACGTGTTCTTAAGCCCCCATTACGATTATTATAAAAACCACATACATGCAAATTTTGACACCTGAATTTCAATAATTTCTAAAGAGCCCCCTTTCATTTGAAAAAAGAAATATTACACCCTGCATATAAATTTGTTTGATCACATTTAACTTTTTGATGATCACAAAAATAAACTTTAATCAAATATTAATGACTATTAATCATTCTAATAAAATTCTAAAAATTATTATCGAAGTGATTTATTTAGCATTTTAATCTAGTTTCCACTAGAATAAAGTGTATTTGGTTGCCTTGATCTATGATCTAGACGTGCGTGCTAGACTTTTAAATGCAGTATTATTGCATACAACTTGCAACCTAAATATATAAATAATTTCCTTTTTCAATGTCTCAATATAAAATAGACATATCCAAAATAAGACAATTAGGTCCACTTGTCATATTATAACAAAAATTCTCTACCCCGCTTTCTCTCTCATATTTTATTTTTTATACTAAAAACACTTACTTTCTTCTTAATTTTGCACATTTACATTTAGTTTCTTTTATATTGGGACTTTATATTGGGACGGAGGGGGTATGCTGTAAGTGTAAATAATCAGATAGAAAAGAGAAAGTGTGTTATAGAATAATTAGGGAATAATTGATGTGAGTATAACAGGTGAGTCTCACTTTTTGTTAAGTAATAAAAACTTACCTAAAATTGATTTTTCAAATTTAGGTGGAACTAATGGAGGAGTAGATTTCGCAAATTTAGGTGGGACGGAGAAATTAATATATACTCCCTCCGTCTCAATAATAAGGTCACCATTTTGATTCTGGCACGCAAATTAAGAAAATTGGTGAGTGGAGAAAATGTTGTGAGTGTAATAGTAAAATAGGAGAGAGAATGAGTGGAGGAAATAATAAATTTGAAAAATGCTATAAGTGTAATAGTAAAATAGGAGAGAAAATGAGTGGAGGAAATAGTAAATTTGAAAAATATTGTGAGTGTAATAGTAAAATAGGAGTGAGAATGAGTGGATGGAATAATAAAGATTTTGTCATTTTAGAAAAGGTGAAGCTTTAAACGGGACACTCGTTTTGATAAAAAGTAAAGTTATTAATGAGACGGAGGGAGTATATTTTTTTTATAGTTGTTTTCGTTTATATTTAGTCAGCTCTATGGTCTATTCTGTTTTAATTTGATTGGTGTCTAGTTCCTTCACAATTGACTCACTTTGTAGACAAAATCACGTTTAAGTAATAAATGAATAATATTATGGATGTAACATGACAAAATCACGTTTATATTTTGTTAGCTCCAGGGGACACAAAATATTAACAAAAGAGTCGGTCCGGGGAGAAACGCGTTTCTCCGTGTTTCTGGAGAAACGGGACTTGTTTTGTCGCGCGACATAATAAGCCAGTTTCTGGATATACTTTCATCAGCTTCTGGATATCCAGAAGCTTTGGAAAGGATATCCGTAGTTTGGAAAGGATATCAGAAATCAAATATTTTTCGGATATCCTTTCCAAAGCTTCCTGATATCCAACATTGAATATGGATATCCGAAGCTTTGGAAAGGATAGCTTAAAAAAAATATTTGGTTTCGGATATCCTTTCCAAAGTTGGATATCCTTTCCAGCTTCGGATATCCAAGCTAGCTTCCTGGATATCCGTGCTTTGGAAAGGATATCCAGTTGTGGTGGCTAAGTATGTCGCGCGACAAAACAAGCCCCGTTTCTCCAGAAGCGACGTTTCTCCCCAGATTTTGTGTTAACAAAAATCTGCTCACAAAATTTCACAAAATTTTAGGTGTAATAATTTATTAATGTTTTTAATTAAAGTGTAGTGGATTCATTATCAATTTAATTAATAAAATATCGCCAACTCATTATGTGAGCAAAATTGTGTGACTTTCTTTTATATCCTTAGCATTCCTTTGTGAACGCCGAAAAAGATATTTCAATCTAGAATCTACTCCTCGTTAATAGTTTACTGTTCTTTTTTAATGTTCCACAATCAAAATTTACTTTCAAAAATTAAGCTTCAAATATATTTTCTCCTAATAATGTCTTTTCATAATATCGGAAAAAATTATCAGTTCAAACTAAAATATATACTCCCTCCCTCCTCTATGATGTGCACAGTTTGACTTTTTTGATCAACTCAATTAATATTTGACCATAATTTTATTAATATTTAAATATTTCTATGTAATGCTAAAAATTGTTATTGTTTCACCCTTAGAAATACTACAAATAACTTATTTTTAGAATTGTATATAGGGATGACAATTTTAGCGGGCCCGACCCGAACCCGAAAATATCCGACCCGTCCGGGTCGGGTTCAATAGTCATATTTTAAAACTTGTCGGATTTGAATTCGATATTTCAATGATGCCCGATCTGAACCCAAACCCAAACCCGAACCATCGTGTCATTTATTTGGATCTAGCATGTTAATCGTCGGTCTTGCAACTTGTATATAACCAAATAAATAAGGCAGTCCTAGAAACCACACAAACAAGCCTATCATTTTCATAAATTAGGTACCCTCCTATAGACAAATTAAGCAAGATACAATTCATACGGGACATGGTCAATGCATCGTAGGCATCATGCAACTTTCCATTAGCAATACAAAGTAACATCGCGGAATCAACCAAAATGATTAATATTAATTATTATCATTATTATTAATTATTATTAATAAAAATATACAAAAAGAATATAATGTTCATTTAAGAAGGACAAAAGTTTCAAGGCAACAAGTTATTCTGAAAGGGGTTTGAATTTGGATCTAATATCGTTTTGTATTTAAGGGATTTTTTTTAAGAGTCTCTTTTAATTTTTAAAACATACCACTAAGCTGTAAGTCATATTTTATATGTTGGGTTCGGTTAGGTTAAATCCGACCCGTTGTCATCCCTAATTGTATAGAAATTTTTAGATATTTATAAAATTATGTTAAAAAATTTAATTAGTTAATCAAAAAAGTAAAAAATGTAGCCGTAAAAACACAAAATCTAGGGAGAAACGCGTTTCTCCGTCGCTTCTGGAGAAACGGGGCTTGTTTTGTCGCGCGACATACTTAGCCACCACAATTGGATATCCTTTCCAAAGCTTCTGGATATCCAGAAGCTTTGGAAAGGATATCCAGAAGCTTTGGAAAGGATATCCAGAAACCAAATATTTTTTCTGGCTATCCTTTCCAAAGCTTCCTGATATCCATATTCAATGTTCGGATATCCAAGTTTGGAAAGGATATCCAGAAAAAATATTTGGTTTCTGGATATCCTTTCCAAAGCTTCTGGATATCCTTTCCAAAGCTTCTGGATATCCAGAAGCTGATGAAAGTATATCCAGAAACTGGCTTATTATGTCGCGCGACAAAACAAGCCCCATTTCTCCAGAAGCAGGGAGAAACGCGTTTTTCCGCAGACCGACTCTCCCGTAAAAATGGTGAAAGTACAAAAACTTAAAAGTACACAAGTTCAAATTTTCAAATGTGGGCTATATATTTACATGTACGGAAATAATTACTTCACCATCAATACAACTCTTCATAGCAATTAGGTTTTAAATATATAGGTAATCCTTACAGGAGATATAATGTGATGTGCCCGTAACAAAATATTTTATCCCATAAATGTTTGCTCGGTCGAAGTCTAAATATGATCAATATGGGCTCCTATTTTATGAGGATCTCATCAAGAGCTTGGTTCTCGCTTGTTGGTTCTCATACCTCGGCAAAGGTTGGGTTCTCGCATGTCGCCAAAGTATGGCTATTGTTCTGATTGTCGTCAAAGTATGACTATTGTTCTGGTTGTCACCAAATTATGGTTATGATTCTGGTTCTCCCCAACGTTATATGTTATATGTTATATGTCGCATGTTATATGTTATATGTCGCGTGTCGCATCTCGCAGCATGCTGATGTCTCCAAGTGAGGACCATGCCACTTGTCAAGTTTCTTGCCCTTGACCTTATCCAAACAAAATATTTTGTTAAAATATCCTTCCGTTGTCGGCGTGACACGTGTAAGTAAAGTTAAGATGATAATGATGAGTCTTGGTTATATATATACTCTCTCCATTTCCATTAACAAGGTATGTCTAAAATGATAAGCTTTCTCTCTCCTCTCTCTCTCTCTCTAGAAATGTTTGATATTATGTCAATACTCCCTCTGTCCCGCTACAAATCGCACACTTTTTATTTTGGGCATCCCATTACAAACCGCACACTTCCTAAAATGGCAAAGAATCTTTACTATTCCCTCCACTCATTCTCTTTCCTACATTATTTTAATACTCACAACACCATTATAATTTACTATTCCCTCCATTCATTCTCTCTCCTATTTTACTTTTACACTCACAACATTTATATCATTATTTTTTTCATTAATCCCCGCGCAAACAGTAACAGTGCGGTTACTAGCGGGACGGAGGGAGTATATGTTATGAATCGAATTGATGATTCTCACGCCGAAGTGTTTTGGGGGGAAAAGCCCCCCCACCCCTAACAGTGTTTTATCTTGTAGGTCACACATTATATCAGGCCCGAGGAGCGTTCTTTCGGATCGAACATCTTTGCCACCCCCGGTCAGTCATGTGCAACCATTTTGGCATGATAGCATCAGTTGGTTCCGTTACCGGGACTTACATTTTCTGGCGAGTCGTGCCGGATTAGAGGAGTCGATTGTATCAAGCTAGACTACAGTGGGGGGTAGCATCAGATCTGGACTGACGGAGCAGCCGGAGTTGGAAGTCAACAGTTTCCATTTTTTCTAGGCAGAGGTAAACGCAGATCCAAATTAGGAGCAGACTTAGATCTGGAAACGACTAAGTGGAATTCAGCAATTTCTAGTTCACCTTCTTCGTCAACGGAAGGGGTAAAGCAGATCTATTAAATTAAAACCAGAGAAATTGTTTAAAAAAGTGAGACGGACAATATTTCGGTAGGAGAGGCTCGTCGGAGCAGTAATCTGAAAAGAAAAGCTCGTCGGTTTAAGCTTGGGAGGATGAAGCGACATTAAGGTTCAGAAAATTGAAGGTTCAGCGAGAAAACAGAGGAGAAGGGGGAAAGCAACGGCGGTATTTGAGTTCTAGGATTCAGGGAGAGATTTGGGGTTGATAGCAGTAAGACAAAAATGGTGAAAGTGATGGGACGAGAAGAAGGAAAACAAGAAGTCGCAAAATGAAAAGGAAATAGCAAATTAATGTCGCAATGTTGAGTCGCAAAGGGGAAATCAAAAAGTGAAGTCACAAATTGGTGCTTCGAAAATCAAGCAAGTCACCAATTCCAAATCACCATTGAAGTCGCAAGAATTGACATCTAAGAAAAGCAAATCACTGCCAGATGAAATCGCAAATAAATAAAGACTTACAGATGAAATTAAGACCGGGGTTGGGGGAAATCGAGGTTGAAGAGCAAATTGAGAAGCAGCTTTGATTGTCGCTGGTGCTAGATGTTGCCGGCAGTAGCCATGGTTTTGGAAGTCGCCGGCTCGTGATATCGAGAGGGAGAGAAGCGAAAAAGATGAAGGCGCAGCGGTCAGTTGGATCTCGCTAAGGTCGCCGGTGGAGGAAGTCGAAGGAGGAAATCGCCCAATGGTGGACGTCGCTATGAGTTTTTACGACCTTGGAGGTCGTCGTTTTCTGTTCTGATAGTAGGAAGGTCGCTAGGAGCAGAGAATGGTGTGGGTGTTGCAAACTTGGAGGTCGCCGGGAACGAGGGAAGCTGCCGGGGACAATGATTACCGGCCAAGTATCAGTCAGGCTCCTTCTTTTTTGTCGCCATTGTTGATGAATGAAAATTAAACAAAGTGGAATTGTTTTCTTGGGTTAAGAGTATGATACAGGAAAAGATGGGTTGAGAAAGTCAAATGGCAATTCTCAGCCACAAATCATAATAGGGGAGAGGACAAGCACGTGGGTCAGTCTTGTTGCGTTAGCTTCGTTATCTTGGAAGGCTATATCAATGGACGATCGTTAAAATCTTCGTTAAGTTCTAACAGAATTTATCGAAATCTCCGCCAGGTCGTTTCTTTCTACTATTACTTCTTTGCTAAACTATTTTGCAAAGCCTCGTTATTTAACAATATGAATGCATGATTAAAAATTCCGTTACATAGCAAAGTCAAAATTGTTCTCTGTTTACTATGCTCACTTGATAGAAGGGATTTGCTTTACAATAATTCCCTTGGACAAAAACTGAAAGTATGTTAAAGATGACTCGTATACGAAATTCTAATAAGATTGTATTGGGCTTTATATAATTTTGGGGATATGAATTATTAAATTTTGAATAGAGTTATTTGAATTAGTAATCATCATTTAAGATGGGGTTGTGGAAATAAATTCTCGTAGTAGGATATTGGTTAATTGACCCTGTGAGTCAAAATGCAGTTATGACAGTGTGTTTACATTAAAATGACATGAAATATAAGTGACTAATATGAATGAATGTGGATTAGTATTATCTTACAGTATGCTTCGTGTCAATTTGTTAAAATTATGTCTTTACGTAATTGTTTACTGTTGAGAAATTGTCACATTAGTAAAATAGTGCATTTTGATAGAAATTAGTATAAAAGGATTATGACACAACAAAAAATGATATTCCATAAAGTAAAATACGTGAGTTTTATGCTCTGTGTGCATGTGCAAAGTTATGTCAGAATTATGAAAAGTTACGCTAATATCGCAAGTGTAAATGAAAGTATCATGGTACAGGAATCTGTTAACCTGCTACAGATTTGAGATCTCGAAATGATGAATATTGAAAAAATGATAGTCAGAATAATATGCTTGAAATGAATAAACTCAGTAAAATGTGAAAGATATTTGTGGTTTATTATTTCTCTCGTTTATATAATAGTTGCGTAATATTTACTTGTTGTGTCAAATAAAAAGAAAGTGTTTACTAGATTTGCGAATGACTACCTCGTGTCTTTCGTAGGTACTCTGTCAAGTATGACAAAGTGGGCTAAGTTATTTTGCCGGACGATAAAGCTCGAGTGTGCTCTCACCATCTTGATGAGGCTTGAATCCTGAACCGCTAAGGAGTCGCTGACTTGATGGGCTCGCACCCCGAATTGCTTCCGAAAGGAGGGCTCGCACCCCAAACTACTTCTGAAAGGAGGGCTCGCACCCCAAACTGCTTTCGAAAGGAGGGCTCGCATCCCGAACTACCAGGGGCTCGCATCCCGAACTGCTTATGTGATGAAGAGCAAGATAAAGGCGCCCCAAAGTTGATAAAGTTGATAAAACCGCCCCAAAGTTGATAAAGTGAAAGTTGTCGCTGATAAAGCCGCCCCAAAGTTGATAAAGCCGCCCCAAAGTTAATAAAGCTGCCCCAAAGGTGATAAAGCCGCCCCAAAGTTGATAAAGCCACCCCAAAGTTGATAAAGTGAAAGTTGCCGCTGATAAAGCGGCCCCAAAGTTGATAAAGCCGCCCCAAAGTTGATAAAGTGAAGGTTGCCACGAGAAAGCTGCACCAAAATTTGATAAAGTGAAGGTTGCCGCCAAGAAAGCTGGATCAAAAGAAAGACCTGCGCTTGTAGGGCCAGGCACAACGAGATCTGGGCTTGTAGGGCCAGATTCGGAGAGACCTGCGCTTGTAGAGCCAGGCTCAGAAAGACCTGCGCTTGTAGGGCCAGGCACAACGAGATCTGCGCTTGTAGGGCCAGACTCGGAGAGACCTGCGCTTGTAGGGCCAGGCTCAGAAAGACCTGCGCTTGTAGGGCCAAGCATAACGAGATCTGCGCTTGTAGGGCCAGACTCGGAGAGACCTGCGCTTGTAGGGCCAGGCTCAGAATGACCTGCACTTGTAGGGCCAGACACAACGAGATCTACGCTTGTACGGCCAGACTCGGAGAGACCTGCGCTTGTAAGGCCAAGCTCAGAAAGATCTGCGCTTGTAGGGCCAGACACGAGGAAGCAAAAGTCCTGGCATGAGGTCAAGCACAGAAAAGTCCTGGCATAAGGTCAGGCACATAAAGTCCTGGTTTTTTAATAGGCATAGAAAGACCTGGCTTAAAGGTGCCAGGCATAGAAAGTCCTGGTTTTTTAACAGGCATAGAAAGACCTGGCTTAAAGGTGCCAGACACAGAAAGTCCTGGCTTTTTAAGAGGCATAGAAAAGACCTTGCTTAAAGGTGCCAGACAAAAAGTTGAACAAAATTGGAACAAGAAAAGTTTGGCAAAGGGATCTAAGGCGCCAGATTTGGTACAATGGCGGTTTGTAGTTGATGCGGTTAGCATCAACTTCGGTTTGCATTTGATGCGGTTTGCATCAAATGGCGGTTTGTAGTTGATGCGGTTAGCATCAACTTTGGATTGCATTTGATGCGGTTTGCATCAAATGGCGGTTTGTAGTTGATGTGGTTCTATCAACTTCGGTTTGCATTTGATGCAGTTTGCTTCAAATGGAGGTTTATAGTTGATGCGGTTAGCATCAACTTCGGTTTGCATTTGATGCGGTTTGTAGTTGATGCGGTTTGCATCAACTTAGGTTAGCATTTGATGCGATTTGCATCAAATGGCGGTTTGTAGTTGATGCGATTTGCATCAACTTCTGTTTGTATTTGATGCGGTTTGCATCAAATGGCGGTTTGTAGTTGATGCAGTTTGCATCAACTTAGGTTTGCATTTGATGCTGTTTGCATCAAATGGCGGTTTGTAGTTGCCACTACAAAAAAATTGAGATTTTGCTACGAAAAAATTTGTAGCAAAAGGTTAAGATTTCGTAGCTAAAGAGTATTGGCGACAAACCTGTTTTCGTCGCAATTTCGTCGCCTATGCAACGTCGCTAAAGGGTATTGGCGACAAAATAATATTCGTAGTCGTAGGTGTATTTTTTAGCTACGAAAAATAAATTTCGTCGCCAAATAGTTTCTGCGACAAAATATAAAATCGTCGATAAAGGGTATTTTTCGTAGCCAAATGAATTCTTTTAGCGACGAATTAATTCGTCCCAAATTATCCGGTCTTGTACTACAAAATATTCTCGTCGCCGAATCAATATCGTCTTGCTATGAAACATTTTCATAGCTATAAATATATTCTTCTACTACAAAATATTTTCGTCGTCGAATGTTAATGTCTTGCTATGAAACATTTTCATAGCGTAGCCATCTTTTTTACTACGATATATTGTGTTGCAAAATGTGATTTTAATCTAATTGCTGCTCCAAGAAAAAATAATATATATGTGAAAATATTATATTTATCAAAATACTACACGTTATCAAAATATAATTAATTATTATTAAAATTGTCGGTACATCCCCAAATAACGAAGGCAAAAAAATACATGTCTCTAATATCTCAGTTGAAGCAACAAAAACATATCTTCACTATCTGAATGTAGTTGAAGCGACAAAAACATATCTTCACTATCTCAAATCTTCACTATTTCAATGTCCAACTATATAAATTTTCTTTCCATAAGTAATTACATAGTAGCTCTAGCCAAATGACTGTAGAGAATAATAATGATAAGCTGCAATATTAAAAAATAGATAATAAGTTATTAAAATTCCACGGGGGTGATCACAATGAGCAATAACATTCACGCTATATAACATATAAAACTTACAATATTTTGCTGCGTAGACTTCTATCAATGTACCCACTAAGATTCACCTGCACCTGTATGATACACAAAAAGAGAAAAAAATTGAGTATATAGTTCTTCATATATTTTTTCCACAAATCCAAATAATAAACTTTAAATAATAAAAGATATACAGTGAACTCCAAAATGATCTCTAATTAAACTAAAGCATATGAAACAACCAAAGAGGACTCATAAATAAAGAGGTTAACATACTGACCGTTAGTTGAAGAAGCATTCACCAGTTTAACTACCATCTCTTCTAATTGTTTAATCTTGTCATCTTGAGATTTTAACTGCTCTTGTTGAGATTTTAAATACTCTTGTGACAACACAAGAGACTCCAATGAGGCATCTCGAACTGAGCTGGACTTCTCTGATCTAGGACCAAAGCCAAGCCCAGGTATACGTCCAGACCTCTTTGGAGATATGGCAAGATTGTAGGTCCCAATCTTATTGACAGTGTCACCTGCATTTGGTTTAATATAACAAAATCAAAATTGATCTGAATATAAAAAAAAGGAGATTAGTTAGAAAATGCATAGGAATACCATTAGCAGACACCCGATCAGCTCCAACAATGACAGCATGAACACGGTCAGCTTGCATTAAAGCAGCTGCAGCAGAATCTGCTATGAAAGAGGTCATCTCTTCATCTCCTTTGAACACTTTAAAAATCTAGACGACCTCAGAAGAAATTTTCACAAAATCTAAATTGAACTGGACTGGCGCAAAATGAGACAATAATGTAATTGCCTCAAACCTCGATTTTGTCGATTTTTTGGCCTGAAAGATTTTCAGACATTTCTCTTTCTTTTTTACGTTCAATGAAGTTTTTCCAGATGTGTTTAAACACATACAAAATTATAGTAGTTCGGTTGTGGTTTTCAAATTTGTTTTAATTACATTGATTGGACTGTGCAATTTGGTGATGTTAATGGAAGTGGTGATAGTAGGTTGAGAGGGAGGGAAGACAGTGTTTGATAGTGGTGGTGGTGGATTGAAGGTAAGGTTTGGAATATGAAGATGAAATGTTGAAATGGTGCCTATTTAACGGGATTAGTGTTTTTCTTAACAAATGTTCGAGTGTTTAACAGGTGTTGTTCTTCTTCTTATGTGGCGTGCTGACTAGGATGCCATGTAGGCATTTTCGTTAAGTTTTATAACGTCGTTAGGGTCTCTATTAATACATGGCATTATATGTAATCAATTCGTAAAGTGCATATGATTAAGATGTCAAAACGTAGTACATTGCACTGATTGTAAAAAGAGTTAAAGTACGTTACATATTTTGGTTATTCACCCAAAAGATATTTGAAGGGATGAAAATGTCCGCAGAGAACATAAGATATTTATCTTACTGCTCAATTTTAAGTAGTACTTCGTATATATATTTGTGTGTATATATATATATATATATATATATATATCATCGAAAAGTCTGCTCTAAAGAATCGAGGCTACACAACGCATTACCAATTGGGTGCTGAGTAAAAAGCTCCAAGTCTCGACATAGATGTTATTTTCCAGACTGCTTAGCGAAGAATGAAAGAAATGCAATTATGTACTCACTTGATTGAATGGTCGCGTTTCGCAGATGCTGCGTTCAAGAATTCCATCGCATGAAGTGAACGAATTACACCTAAGGCAGTTCCATACCCAGCTGTTGCAAGGCTATTAGAACAGTGTAAATATTAGTCAGAACATAAACCGGGTCACAAAAATATATTAAGCTGTGTAATTTAGTTTAATAATAGAAGAATATACATGTTAACACAATAAAAACAAAACGGAGGGAGAGGGGGAGAGAGAGAGAGAGAGATACCTGCCAGTGTTGCAATGAGTCAAAACAGAGAGTTTATTGACGTTTTTCGCTTGATCCCGAATAAAACTAGATCCACGTGGACCCAATTGCTTTATTGGAAGCAACATCATCCTCTAGCATAATTTCTGCTGCTTCAATGTAAGCCTAATATTGAAGACATAAGAGCATATTAGAATATAAATACCAGGGCAATTTGGTTCGAAAATATGCTCATGTAAAAGTGACAAAAAAGACACTACCTGAAAACAAGACTGGCTTCGGATACAGATGGCAAGCAAATTTACTGTGATCTCTTTAAGTTTGGTTGTAGCATCTGAAAGATTCACAGCTGTTGGTCAGCTGAAAAATGAGTAACTGATCAGCTTTAGTTTCCACGACAGTTAAACTCACAATATGAAAACATGTTTACAAAGACAGTGGCCAGCATATCATTTCATAAATAATTATCTGGAAACAAGATAGTCCAGTTTCTTGCCAAGAAAAGATACAACATCAGCTGATGTCCCGTTAAAGGTCCCTAAATTAGCCACTTCCACTACGAGAGAAAGGGCAGCAACTATGGCAATTGCAGGTGCCCCTCGGACCACCATATCCCTTATTGCGGTCCTGGAGCAAAACATAAATTGAATAAAGAATACACAGAAAAAAAATTGGATCGATGGACAATATGCAAAGAGCATCATCCTCCGTCAATTAACACACATGATTACGCTTAGTGTCTGACCCGATAAATAAAACTCCCTCTGTCCAAAATGAGTGTCTAATTTCAAATTTTCAAGGAACTCAAGAAAATTGACTTTAAGCGCTTTTGGTAGCACATTTGCCTAAATACCGATTAATCATCAGTGCATATTAGGAATGGAAGTTGGCAAAGGTGAATGTCGTCGTTAATGCCAATCAAATAGTAAGGAGAGGAAGGATTCTTAGTTAGGTTCACAAACTCTCTTGAACTGCACACACACATATATATATATATATATATAAATATATATATATATATATATATATATATATATATATATATATATATATATATATATATATATATATATATATATATATATATATATATATATATATATATATATATATATATATATATATATATATATATATATATATATATATATATATATATATATATATATATACCTAACTAAGAATCCTTCCTCTCCTTAATAGCCATAGTGTTGGAGGGGGACTACAATTAGGGAATAGTCCCTAAACATGGGGGTTACTTAGGGAATAGGGACACATGAAGCAGAATAGTTGCAATGGTACCCATGCCACACCTTACACTGATTGAGTGACCAATTTAACACCATCAGAGCACCACTTGGTTGTTAAGACAATAGTTATTTTGGGTAAAAATATCTACTTTATCACAATTGCATCCTGCAAACACAGGCTTTATTCATGGGTGAAGATCATATAAACCAATAGACTGACTAAATTAAAGGGGACAGGGGAGAGCAGGAGTTAATGTCAAGATATGAAGTTAAGACAATCTCTAATAACCGATCATAAATATCGACAAGTAACCAACTCTATCACTTGACAAAATAGTACTATGCGCATCGTTATTTAAAACAGCAAACAAATAGTGGAAAAGAGCTTGAAACAGTTATAGAAAGAACTAGGTTAAGATGGATAAGAGATTGTCTACAAGTGTTACCAATTATTATGTATGCATAAAGCTTATATAGATCGCTATGATCATGAAAAGAATACGGAATACCTCACTAACCCATAGACATATATACATACATTAGAGCGTTACCAATACTCACTAATTTGCTCGGAAAATGGGCATTCATTTAGGGAAGGAGGAAGTACTATACTTAAGCATGGAAACTGACGGGAAAGGGGCTATGGAACTTACCATCCATCAGTTGTATCTCGAATATCCAAATAGACAGATTCATGAGGAAGCCTCGTCCGTTCAACAAAAACTAACAGCCAGTTAATTACACAAACTCCACCAGCTCCATCAAGCATTAGAAACCAAAAAGAGTAACCCTAAATTCAACCTTCACTGAAAATTTTAGGATTTTTCACAATCAAAATTGCTTCCAATACACCCCCAATTGGCAATAAAACCCACTAATTCTCTCAACAGAATTCAGGTTTTTGAAATCAAATATTTGTATAATTAGGATTATAACCGAAAATCAAATTATTAAGACGTACTCAACAGTCTTATACTACCCCTGTCCCAGAATGAATGACCGAAAATTTTCAAATTTTCTCTTTATTTATCAAGAGCAAATTTGAAAAAGACAATCCGGTGTTTTGTTCTATGTGGCTGCAACCAACAGAGCAAGCAAATCATTACAACACACACAAATGCCACGGTAGTAGCTTCAAACAAATTACAACTTTGCATATAGCTATAAATTCATCAAGTACGAAAAAATCAACTTTTCAAGCACACAAATATAGCAATTATTACCCTCCAGGATGTGCAATCGAAGTTGATTCTTACAAGAAAATCGCGAAAACAAACAGAAAATTTGAAATTGAAGATAAAATTGAGATTTATCATAATACCCGTTGAATCGATTGAGAGCGTACCTGGGAATTAGGTTGCGGCCGATTGCTGCTACTGATGATGTGGGTTGCAGCCATTGAGAGTCGTACGTCTTTGTCTACTTAAGCCGTCCGGATCGTCTATCTCAATCGCCTCAATCGCCGTTCTGCAGTTAAAGGAATCAGGGTAGGGAAGGGAAGGAAAAGGAATAGGTTTTAAATTGAGGATTACTAATGGCACCTTTTATATTTGATAAGCTAACCTTACATATTGATTAAATGAATTGTAATATATGCATTATAAAATGTACTTAAATTTTAGGGGTGATTTTAGTAAAATGTTATGGGTTATTTTAAAGGTAATTTTGGCTATGAAATAATTTCATAGCAAATGGTTTGTATTTTTGTAGCCAAATCTTATTTACATTTTGACTAGAGCGGGAAATTTAGTGCGCCAAAAAATTTGCCTATGAGCGAAATTTTAGCAATTCATTCAACGACAAATATTTTTGTTTTGTTTTCTTAGTCTAGCATTTGGCAACAAAACTAATATTGTCGCAAAAACAAAGAGATTTGTCTACGAATAAATAATTCATCGCTAATGCAAATCTTTGAACTACAAAATATTTTTGTAGCTAAAAAATTTGTAGCTAAACCCTCATTTTCTTGTAGTGTGCGGTTTGCATCAACTTCTGTTTGTATTTGATGCGGTTTGCATCAAATAGCGGTTTGTAGATTAATGCGGTTTGCATCAACTGCGGTTTGTATTAGATGTGGTTTTCATCAAGTGCGGTTTGCCGCAAGCGGTTTTGAGCAAGAGTTTTAGGTCTAATGAAATTTTGACCTAGATGCGGTTTGTCTCAAGCGATGTTAGTGCGGTTGGCATCAACTGCAGTTTGTATTAGATGCGGTTTTCATCAAATGCGATTTGCCGCAGGCGGTTTTAAGTAAGAGGTTTAGGTCAAATGAAATTTTGACCTAGATGCGGTTTGTCTCAAGCGATGTTAGTGAGGTTTGTATCAAGTAAAGTTTTGGCCTTGGCGTACAAGGAAAAGAAGTCGCCATTTAGCTAAGTAAAACTAGAAGGCGAGAAGCATAGCTGAGGAGTAAGGCTGCCTAAAGACAAGCCTCACACTTTTGAATGGAGTAGTATGTATATGGAGATAAAGGTCGTAAAGTGAATCTTTGATAAGCTATCGAAGCAAAAAGATAAACTATCAAAGCAAAATAAATGCAGTAGGCGACATACAAAGATGAAAATTCAAGGTAGAATAATAAAAGCAAAACAAATATCAAAGGAAGAAACCATTCATAAAGGAGAGAATTAAAGTCAAAGTCAAAGTCGCAAACCGCGACAACCAAGTAACAAGAAAAGTTAAAGACAGAATGTAAATTGTTTGATACAGACCCAGACCCAGATCAAATTAAATTGTTTAAAAAGTATCAAGTTCAAGGGGGAGCGGGGATGTGCAAGGTATTGGCATAAGGTGGTTTGGTATCATGCGGTCGAATTCGTGTGTGGTCAGATTTATGGTGGCTAGCATAAAGTTGTGGGTGATATCTAAGAATGTGGATGTCGTAAGGATACACTCAGTTGTTGGAAAGAAATTGAATTAACTGAACAAGTTGTCGGCTAAAGTCGCCGCTTGGAAGGAAGTCGCAGTCAACTGGCCCGAAAGCTTTCGAGGTCAGCTGAAAATTGTCGAAACAAGAAATCACCTAACTCAACCATCTCGCTTGGTAAGAGCTTGCCTTTAACCGAAAGATCGCGGGACAAGACAAGATGGAAAGTCGCAGAATGTCATATTTACCAACCAAAATTTACAGAAATTGTTGGAATTGTAAAGTCTTGAAATGGGATGGAAAAGAGAAAATGCTAAAAGTTGAAGTAAAATGAGAAGTCAGTAATAAAAAGTGTTTGGAAAGATCAAGGATGTACCAGGGAAATGGACTCGATATGATAAATCTTGTTATGAGTATTATTTTACTCCTCAACTCGACCATGAATAATCGAGCTAAGGAGTCGGGGGCTTCTAATGTGCCCATAACAAAATTTTTTGCCCCATAAATGTTTGCCCGACCCAAGTTTAAATATGATCAATATGGGCCCCCAATTTATGAGGATCTCATCAAGAGCTTGGTTCTCGCCTGTTGGTTCTCACACCTCGACAAAGGTTGGGTTCTCGCATGTCGCCAAAGTATGGCTATTGTTCTGGTTGTCGCCAAATTATGGTTATGATTCTGCTTCTCGCCAATGTTATATGTTATATGACGTATGTTATATGTCGCATGTTATATGTTATATGTTATTTGTTGCGTGTTATATGTTATATGTCGCGTGTTATATGTTATCTGTCGCATCTCGCATCTCGCAGCATGCTGATGTCTCCAAGTGAGGACCATGCCACTTGTCAAGTTTCTAGCATTGACCTTATCCAAACGAAATCTTTTGTTAAGATATCCCTCCGTTGTCGGCGTGACACGTGTAAAGTAAATTTAAGATGATAATGATGAGTCTTGGTCATATATATACTCCCTCCATTTCCATTAGCAAGGTATGTCTAAAATGATAAGCTTTCTCTCTCTTCTCTCTCTCTCTCTAGAAATGTTTGATATTATGTCAATATATGTTCTGAATCGGATTAATGATTCTCACGCCGGAGGATTTTGGGGCAAAAGGCCCATCCCTAACGGTGTTTTGTCTTGTAGGTCCCACATTATATCGGACCCGAAGAGTGTTCTTCTGGATCAGACATCTTTGCCACCCCCGATCAGTCCTATACAACCATTTTGGCATGGTAGCATCATAATGTATGCCCATAAACCGTATACTCCCTCTGTCCCATAGGCTAGCAATATACAAAGTGAAAGAATAATTGTTAACATAATTGTATTTCAACTAAAAACTTGTAGAAAATTTAATATTCTAATTCTAATGAAAATCTAAAAATTGTTATTGATTTGCTATTATGAATACTATCAATAACAAATATTAAATTTTCATTAATATAATTAAATTTTCTATAAGCTCATAGTCAAAATACAATTAAGTTGATAATTTTTCTATGACTTTGTATATTATTATGAGACGGGAAATATTTATTGGTTGCTGTGAGAGTGTTTAAACAAGGTTAAGAGAACTATGGTTTCTCAAAAACTCCTTCCGTCCCAAAATTATAACCATTTCCTCTACATCTATATATCTACTATATAAAGAAAGAATATGCGAGTCCACAAAAAATACTCTCAAAATGGCACTTGCATTTTTAACAACACTTGTTTTCCTATCTCTTTTTCCATCTCCTAAAGTTTATGGCTACACACAAACTCAAATAATATCATGGTGTACCCAAACACCTTATCCACAACCATGTGAGTATTTCTTAACCCAGAACCCTAATTATGGCTTCATTACAAAAAAACCCGATTTTCTAAAGGCGTCTTTAAAGCTCGCCTTAGATCGCACATTTCAAGCTGCCCAAAATGCTCATGGCTACGGCTCAAAGTGTCGTAACGAGCATGAGAAAGCTGTGTGGTCCGACTGTAATGAACTTTATGAATATACCCTTGAATGGATTAACAAAACCATTGATCCCAACACAAAGTGTAGCCAAGAAGATGCACAAACGTGGCTAAGTTCCGCCCTCACGGACCTCGAGACATGTCGAGAAGGGTTTATGGACCTTGGGGTAAATGACCATGACTTGCCGTTGTTGAATAACAATGTCTCGTATTTGATTAGCAATACATTAGCCATGAACAAGAAGAGAGGGTCATTATCATCAACTAATTATGTGCCTAAGTACAAAAAGGGGTTCCCTACTTGGGTTAAGGCCGGTGACCGGAAACTCTTGCAAACTTCAACTCCTACGGCAAATGTTTTGGTGGCTCAAGATGGTTCCGGGGACTATACGACGATAAAGGAGGCTGTGGCTGCGGCGGGTTCTCAGTCTGGGAGTGGAAGGTTTGTGATACAAGTGAAGGCAGGAACTTATAAGGAAAATGTTGAGATTGGCAAGGGATTAAAGAATATAATGATTTTGGGAGATGGAATTGGAAAAACAATAATCACTGGAAGCAGAAGTGTCGGTGGAGGGTTTACCACCTTCAAGTCAGCCACTCTTGGTAAGATTAAAGAAATAAGTTCATGTGCATTACAATTAAAATGCAATATACTCCCTCCGTCCACTTATATACTTTACGCTTTCTATTTTGGGCGTCCAATTACATACTTCACACTTTGTCTCCTACATTATTTTAATACTCACAACACCATTATAATTTACTATTCTCTCCCCTCATTCTCTCTCCTATTTTACTTTTACACTCACAACATTATATCATTATTTTTTTCCTTAATCCACGCGTGAACAGTAACCGTGAAGTATGTACTTAGACGGAGGGAGTATATGTATCGCCAAAAAACATAATCTTCTTTTCTTTTGGGAAATTAGCATAAAATTATAAAATTATGTTTTTTTTTTAAAAAAAAAATCAAATTTTAATTAAAAAGAGAAAACTTCATTTCTGTGTCCATCGTACTTTGGGACGTGTTTCACTTTTACCATCGAACTTTATTTTTTTCATTTTTGCCATTATACTACAAATAATAGTGTCATTTTATACCCAAATCTGTTATTTAGACCCAAATTTATTTCATTTTTATTATCGTATTACAAACATATTGTCATTTTAAACCCAAATTTGTTATAAATTGATAACATTGTTTGAAGTATAATAGTAAAAATGAAAAAAATAAAGTTGATGGTGAAAGTGAAACTCATCCCAAAATACGATGAACAAAAATGAAGTTTTATATTAAAATTATAATTTTAGAACGGAATAACTTTTTCAATATTTTTTATTGGGACTACGGAGTATGATTTTTTTTGTTGATATTTACCTCATCGCTTTCTCATTAATACGCAAGGGAACCCTGATGTTCTTGCTAACGACTTATCAACCTTATTCATTACTCCCTTTGTCCCCGAAAATGCTTCACCTTTTATTCAAAATGGTGTCCTGTTTGAAACTTTATCTTTCCTAAAATGGAAAAATTTTATTAATATTCTATTATACCCACTAACTATTTCCTCCACTCATTTTCTTTCCTAATTCACTATTACACTCACAACACTTTTTAAATTTACTATTTCCTCCGTTAATTCTCTTTCCTATTTTCAAATTACACTCACAATATTTTTTCTTTCCACCTATTTCCTTAATTTGCGTGTCAAACCTAAAATGGTAAAATATTTCGGACGGAGGGAGTATATCTAACCGACACTCTTACACTTGACACTTTACTCTTACACTTGACACTTTACATTGGTAAGATCTTTGACGAAAATTGAGTTTTAACTTCATCAAACAATAATTTCACAGCCGTTGTTGGAGATGGATTTATCGGTCGCGGCTTCACCGTTAGAAACACTGCCGGACCTCAAAACCACCAAGCAGTCGCAATGCGCTCAGGCTCGGATCTCTCCGTATTCTACCAATGCAGCTTTGAAGGTTACCAAGACACACTCTACTCTCTCTCCCAAAGGCAATTCTACCGAGAATGCGACATTTACGGAACAGTAGATTTCATTTTTGGAAATGCCGCTGTAGTCCTCCAAAACTGCAACATTTACCCTCGTAACACTCCCAGCAAAACTAATACCATAACGGCCCAAGGCAGAACCGACCCTAATCAGAATACCGGAATTTCCATACACAATTGCAAGGTTACTGCGGCTTCTGATTTAAAACCGGTTCAAAGCTCAGTTAGGACTTATCTTGGTAGGCCATGGAAACAATATTCACGGACCGTTTACTTGAAGACGAGCCTCGATAGTTTAATTGAACCTGCGGGTTGGTTGCCATGGAGCGGTAATTTTGCGCTTAGTACATTATACTATGGAGAGTATATGAACACGGGGCCCGGTGCTACGACCGCAGGTAGGGTTAAGTGGGGTGGTTATCGGGTCATTACTAGTGCAACCGAGGCGGAACAATTCACGGTTGGGAACTTCATTGTTGGTGGTTCCTGGTTGCCGGACACCAATGTGCCTTTCATCTCTGGCTTTTGAGTCAACAACGTTGAATCAGTAAAGGTTATGTGCGTTTATTAAATTGTATGCATGCAAATACATAAATTTAAAGGCATCTCTAAAGTAGATGTGCAAGCATAAATGTTATACATGTACATACGGGCCCGGTGAACCGCAAGTGTAATCAGCCCGATTGTACAGGGTTCAAAAAATTTAAGGGCCCCAAAATTTTAATTTTCTGCTATATATATTAAAGGCCGAGTTTATTACACGTAAATTCAAGTGTTTCGAAATTTTGAATGGTCTGGAATTACCCCGTAAGCAAAGAGAGGATGAACGATGATCTTTTAACACTACCCTCTAAGAGATGGCGAATTCTTACTATAAGATATTTTGATAGCTCTTTTCTCAATAAATCTGCTAGTTCACTACCTGAGTCCAGAATACAGTTTGATTTTGATTCACACTTTGAGTTTGAAAGAGAAGGTTCGAAAACAAGCATTTACTTTTTTAAGTCAAAGACCAACCTCTTGGAGCGCTTAAGTACCTACCATTGCACGCAGATCATATCGACTACGAATAGGTTAACGCCCTTGTTGCGATCCTTTACTTTTTCAGCATCTAGGATTCCTCGAACAACGTGTGGATAAGGTTCCAGTGTAAAGTTGCATTTTGTCTGATTTTGAAACCTACACTAAGCAATGCAATTTTTTCTTTTCTTTCCTCCCGGTTGGCTTTTCTCAATTTTTTCTTTTCTCCTAGTTGGATTTTTCTCACCATTCTTTTCTAAGTCTGAACTTTCATTTCATTCTTCCACCCATAATTAAAATTTTGATTTTCTTTCAATGAATTTTTTGCAATCATTATTTCAATATTACTATTGCATTCATTCCATTGTGTACTTTTTTTTAATATAAAAAATCTCAATATTTATATTTAACACATGTCCCTTTAAATATTGAGATGAGTCTTTACATACATGTACCATAGAGTTTCTTCCTAATTATGTGTTGATGATAAGACGTGTGTACAAATGTTATATACAAGATGTGTGTACAAATGTTATATACATTGTTCACACAACTAATAATTGCAGCTAGGGGCGGAACTATGTTATGGGGGGGGAATGGACCCTCTGAGTTTTCCGTTTTTGCCACTTTACCCCATTATACATTTATGAGATTAGGAACTTAACCCCCCTGAAAAAATTCAAGTAATCCTATATTTACATTAATAACTCACTATATAAACTCAATCCACACATGGCAAGGGTTAATTTTTCACTTCTCATTCTCACGTTATTGTTCAATTGCGAGTTGCCAAAGTCGGAATTGCGATTTGAACGGCAACTACGAAGAGACAAAGAAGACGCAACCGAAAGCCACCACCCAATCACCGCCGCACCAGTTTTGCCAAGGTATTTCGATTCTCTCCCTTCATCGACTTTTCCTCTCTCTCTCTCTCTCTCTCTCTCTCTCTCTCTCTCTCTCACACACACACATCTCAAATCTCCTAAATTTCTAAATTCCTAACAAATTTTGGTTTTAATATTGAAAACTCTTTTCGAAATCTCATTGATTTGTATTTTATAAGAGATGTTATTCATCTTCTCCGCTCTCTAAAGTCCAATCCAAAGTACTTTTTTTATATATATACTTGAGCTTTTAATTCTCTGTGTTTTGTTTTTTAAATAATGGCTAAAATTGGAACTGTGAATCCTTTTTGGGATGGAGGGTGCAATCTCTCTTTTCTTTTTGGTTGGTTTCAAAAGAGTGGTTTTAACATTCTGTTTAATTTTAAAAGAGCGGTTTTAACATTCTGTATAATTTTAACATTCTGTTTAATTCTCTGTGTTTTCTAAATAATGGCTGAAATTGCATACTCCCCCCGTCCCATAAAACCTTACCCACTTTGTCATTTAGGGCATCCCACTTAAAAGTCACACTTTCTTAAAAAGAAAACTTTTTAATACTTCTTTATTCATGGGACCCACTTGTCATACTCACAACAACTATCCACTTACTATTCTCTACCCCACTTTCTCTCTCCTACCCACTCACAACTCCTACTTTAATAACATTATTCCTTATTTTTCGCGCGAAACAATAAATGGGTAACATAATATGAGACGGACGGAGTATGTACTAGTGTGTGTAATATGTATATGATTATTGAATTCTTATTTGTGTTACTGTGTATATTTAACATTCTGTTTAATTTTAAAATCAGTTTGGGATTTCGGATTGGTTCCTAAATGGGACCTCAGCCTCAAGTTTTGAAGAGATCGCGTGCACCGACTACTTGCTCTAAATTCAACGAGGCTCCCCGTCCTGGAGGTTAGAAACCTTGAACTATAGTCTTATTTATTTGATTAGTATGAATTTTTGTCTTGTTGTTGGTATTTATTTGATATTTTATTATTATTCACATTTTAAATTATTGTATGTATTTTGAAACAATGTTGGAAAACTATTTCAAAAAATTGAAACCTTTACAAACTAACGAAGAGCGTCAAGTTCAAGAGTCTGACGTCCCCGATCACAGTACACAAAATTCAAATTCTGAAGTGCCTAATGCTCCAGAGCCTCAAGTTCAAGACCCTATCATCCCCGATCCTAGTGTCCGAAATCCAAATCCAAATCCTGAAGTGACTAATATTCAAGCTCAAGTGCCTAATATTCCAACATCTAATTTTCAAGAGGCAGATGGTATGCTTGAACTTGTATTTGATCCTGGGTTGCGACCTTCGATTTATAGTCTTTCTCGTGATGGAAAAGGGCTAGATAATATTCGAAGGGCATATTTGTTGAAGGGCCCATCTCAACCAAAAAATCATGAATTAAAAAAATTCCGAAATTTTAGGAAAAAAATTACAAATTTGATCCAAAATGGTACGTGAAGTGTGAGACTTGGTTGGAGTATAGTACAAGCAAAGATGCAATATTTTGCTTGTATTGCTATCTATTCAAGCCTGAGTCTGGAAAGCAAGGAGGAGGTGGAACATTTGTGATTGATGGGTTTAGAAATTGGAAGAAGATTTCAAAAAAGTTGATGGAACATGTTGGAGATGTTAATAATTCTCATAACAATTGTTACATTTTAAGTCGAGATTTATTGAAATCGAAGCAGCACACTGATCATAATTTGGCCAGAGTATCTGATAAAGAAGCCAAAGATGCCAACCTTCGTCTTCTCACTTCTATTAGAGCAATACGATATCTTTGTCGTCAAGGTTTGGCTTTTCATGGTAACAACGAGTCAAATGAATCGAGAAAACAAGGAAATTTTTTTGAACTTGTGAAGTCTTACAATGAAGTCATCAAGGATATAAAAAAGGGAATTTGCCCATAAGTTCCTTTTGGAACAAATCACTTCCCACTAAGTTCCTCATTGTATTAAAGGGCCTTATAATTTCTTATGTTGTATTATATATAATACAATATTTAGTTATGCAGTAGTTTAAAATCATAATACTGCATCCGCACCACCGCCTCCGCCACAGCCCAGCTCCGCCGCCGCCGTCTGCTATCGCCACATGCCGGATTCCCGTCAATTTTCGCTGGAATCCGATCAATTTTCACCAGAATTCGGCAATTTTGGCCGGAATCCGGCCGCCGATAGCCGGAGGTCGAAATCTGGTCGCCGGTCCATGGGCTTCGGACTTCGGTCACCGACGGCCGCCGAAATGCAGTATTATGGCTTTAATTGATGTTGTATTTTCGAAACATAATACAACATCATAATACAAAATGGGAAAGAAACTTATCGGGCATTATGAAACTTTTTTAGAACTTATCGAGCATAGTCCCTATAAAAATGTTATACTTGAAAAGGCTCCAGGAAACCAATTGGATATTTCACCAACAATCTAAAAGTAGATAGTTAATGCAGCTGCCACATTGACTAAGAGATCAATTCTTGAGGAAATTGGAGTTGATTTGTTTACTTTATTGGTTGATGAGGCACGAGATATATCAATCAAGGAGCAAATGGCAATTGTTTTACGGTTTGTAAACAAGAAGGGGTGTATCATTGAGCGCTTTCTTGGCATTGTTCATGTTGAAGACACTACTGCACAGTCACTTAAAAAAGCGATTGAAACCATTTTGGCATCAAATGGATTGAGCATATCAAAAATTCGAGGGCAAGGCTATGATGGTGCTAGTAATATGAGGGGAGAGTACAATGGACTCAAGAGTTTGATATTGGCCGAAAATGGATCTGCTTTCTATGTACATTTTTTTGCTCATCAGTTGCAATTGACACTTGTTGGGGTTGCAAAGAAGCATGATGATGTTCGTCATTTCTTTGATACTTTGGCAAATTTATCAAATCTTATTTCAGTATCTCCCAAACATAGAGATCACCTTCGACAAAAGCAGCTAGAGCAAGTAACTGAAGGTATTGGGAAAGGTAAAATTAAAACTGGAAAAGGTTTGAATCAAGAAGCAACCATAAAAAGGCCGGACGACACACGTTTGGGGTCACATTATGGCACAATCACAACGTGATCAATCTTTTTACCCCTATGAATGATGTGTTGGATTTTATATGTAGAGAAGGCTATACTTTGGGGAATAAAACTGAGGCAAAAACTCGTAGCTTTAATTTGTCATTCACCAATCTGAGTTTTTTTTCTATTGCACTTGATGAAAGATGTTTTAGCAATCACGAATCATTTGTCAATGGCGTTACAAAAGCTTTATCAAAATATTGTAAATGCCATCTCTCTTGTTACTGTGTTAAGAACCCGACTAGAGAAAATGAGGGAAGATGGTTGGGAGGATTTATTGAAGTCAACTAGCGAATTCTGTAAGAAACACGACATAGAGGAATTGAATATGGAAGATATATATATAGTGCCGGGGAGATCACGACTTGTAGGTCATGGAATCACCAACTTGCACCGATATCGTGTTGAACTGTTTAACACCATGATTGATCATCAACTTCAAGAGTTGAATAGTCGTTTTGACAAGATTAATGTGGATTTGCTTCTTTGTGTTGCCTCACTTGATCCAAAAAATTCCTTCTCTGCTTTCGATATATGTAGATTCATTCAATTTGCCGAATTTTATCAGTCAGACATTTTAGAAATAGATAGCGGTGATCTCTCAAATAAACTTGAAACATACATTATGCATATACGTAGCGATCTTGAATTTGCTGATGTGAAGGGGATTGGTGAGCTTGTTGAAATGATGGTGGCAAAGACAAAGGATATTGTTTATCCTTTAGTTTATTTACTACTCAAACTTGCATTACTCTTGCCTGTCGCAACGACAACCGTTGAGAGAGTATTTTTCGCAATGAAACTTATTAAGACACCTTTATGTAACAAAATGGGAGATGATTGGTTGAACGATTATTTGATGTTATTTATATAGGATGAGGTTTTTCAGAAGATTGAAAACGAAGATATTATAATGTATTTTAAAAAGATGAAAAATAGGAGACCATCAATGTAAAGTTTATATTGTAAACACTCTTCTTATTATTCAAGACCATGAAATTTGACGTTTTTGTTTCAGTAATTATTTTTGTCTTTAATAGCGAAATTTTAATATTTTTTGGTTACGAAAAAATTTGACCCCCTGACCTTAAATCCTAATTTCGCCATTGATTGCAGCGCATTATAGAAAATATAAAATTTGTTATTGATACTAGAGGTGGCCGGTTCACTAAACCGCCGGTTAGCCGGTTAAAAATCGGCGGTTTTCAACCTTGAAATCTCCAACCGGAACCGAACCGCCTAATCGGCTAAACCGGTTACGGTTTAGGCGGTTCACGGTTTTAACGGTTATCCGGTTAACCTCCGGTTTGACGGTTTGGATCTGCTCGGTCGAGTCTTTGGTGTTGCTCGGTCGAGCAACCCTTCTAGAGTTTAGGGTTTGAGGGTTGCTCGGCCGAGTCATATAGTAGTGCTCGACCGAGCATATCATTTTTCAGTTAATTTTTTAACAGTTTTTGTTAATGTAGTATATTAATTTTATTTTTTTTCAATTTTTTTTGGATAGATAAGACTATTTTAGACTTAAGTTAACTATATACATTTTTTGCAAAAAGGTTTATAAAAAAAGTTATGAATTTTTAAAGAAATAAAAGTTAACGGTTTTTTGAAAAAAGTTAACTTGTAATTTTTTTTCAATTTTTTTTTGGATAAATAAGACTATTTTAGACTTAAGTTTACTACATACATTTTTTGAAAAAAGGTTTATAAAAAAAGTTATGAATTTTGAAAGAAAGAAAACTTAACTTTTTTAAAAAGAAACGAAAGTATATAAAAGAAAAAAGGGACGGTACCCTTAAATTTTATTAATCAAAATAAAATTACAAAGAGGGGGACAACCAACCTTACCCTTTTATAAATAAGGGGGGGGGGGGACATTTTGGAGCCTTTACCTCAACCTAATTATTACAATTAATTAAAAATAAACCTAATCTAAGGTCTAAACTAATCTAATTAAAATAAAAATTAATCTAAAACATCATTCATTCATCACTACTTTTCGTGGAGTCCTCGACATCGTATTGATATCTTGGATCCAATAGATCCTCATCATAAGGCATGTCTTGTTGCCTTTTTTTCGCTCTAACCCGATCGCCAAGTAAAAGTTGATGTTCCAAGTTTTCACTTGTTAGTTGAGAACGTCTTTCATCCCAAACATTTCCACCAACGCTAAATGCCGATTCAACCGCCACCGTTGAAGCGGGAGAGGCTAATACTTCTTTAGCAACTATGGAAAGTATAGGATAAATGTCTTTCCTTCTTGACCACCATTGTAAAACATCAAATTCATTTGAATTTGGATCTTGATTTAATTCAAAATTTGTAGTGAAATAAGTTTCTAACTCCACGAAAAGGTTTGATGATGATGAAGATGAACCTCGAGAAGGACCATATTTTTTACTATACAAATTTGCAAAAAAAACTATATGGATCCCCACTAGTAAAACTTGGTTGAGAAGTAGAGGAATCATCTTCATGTTGTTGGCTTTGAGAAGTGTTTCCATATAAGGCATTATACTCATTAAAAAGGTTAATCAAATCATTTTTTGTGTCATTAACAATAATTGACGGAAGTTTATAACTACCGTCACCATCGGGATATAATTTCATATAATAATAAGTTATAATGGACTCTAAATCATCTAATTTAACTCGAGGATCTAATAACTTTGCAACCAAGAAAAGAGACGGAATAGTGTCAAAATATTTAAGCCACTTTTGTCTCATGTTAAAAATGCATTGTTTTAAAATAGGGCATTCTTTTAAATTGTCAAAAATAGTAACAATTGCAATACAATGCTCTAGCACCAAAACGGAAGTTGGATAATAAACTCCCGAAAAAGCCAAAGTGGCAGTATTAAAAATCTTTAACAATTCACATAAATTAATGCATGCATTCCAATGATAAGTAAATAGAGGTTCATGATAGCCAATTGACATAAAAAATTGCGTTAGGAGATCTTTATAAGCAAAACCATCGCTTAACATTTTATAGGTGGAATTCCACCTAGTTGAAACATCGTAAGAAAAATATTTGTCCGGCACATTTTTACTTCTTAAAATCCTTATCCATTTTTTTGTATTAGAATTTTTTTTTGAAATAAATTGAAGAGCTCGTCTAATTGGCTTAACATTAGTTTCTAATGCATTTAAATCATCTCTAACACATAAATTAATGGTATGGAGTGAATTATCTATACAATGGCAAGTAACGCCCAAATAAATTTGTCAAATGAAATAGTAAATATTTTATTTAAAATACCATATTCAAGAAAAATCTCAAGCAATTTTCGCACAAATATTTTTCGCGGAATGCGGTGGCTCAAAATCTTTGTAAGCAATTAATCTTTTTGGATTTTTCATGAATTATCTATACAATGGCAAGTAACGCCCAAATAAGTATTTCTTTGCCAATGATCACTCCAACCATCGGCACAAATTGAAACTTTATTTTCTAATTTTGATAAAACACCAATTAAATCTTTTTTATATCTTTCAACCACTCTAGTAATATCACGTACGAGATTCGTACGTGGTACTCTCGTGGCGGCGGAGTTCAAAGAAAGGCGTGCAAAATTTTCATAAAAATCACAATCCGCAAAATTAAAAGGAAGGCCTTTAACACAAATATATTTGGCTAGTTCATCCCTATAAACCCACTTGTCAAATTTAAAAAGGACGGAAGAAGGGGAAGACGAACCTTGTGCACCCGAACCCGAACTACGTTGTTGAAATTGTAATTGAGTTTGCGAAGCGGAAATGCCAAGTTTATCGGGATGTTTTGCCGCCAAATGCCCCTTGAGCGTCCCATGCCCTCCGCCTCTTTTGAATGCGTAAGTCGCATTACAATAGTTGCAACATGCTCGAAAATTATAATCATCCTCGACAGTAATTTTTCTTTTGGTGAAATGGACGGCGAAGGTATCGAATTGCGGCTCTCTTTCTCTAGGGGGTTGTCGTTGTCCCCGACCCCGACCACCTCCCCTAGCTCGGCTGCCCCTACCACTCCTAGCATTACCACTTTCAATTTCAACTTGTTCTTCTTCCTCATTTTGTTGAATATTTGGATTTTGATGATTAAAATCATCGTTGGGGGAGGAAGAACCAACAACAGACTTGCCTAAATTGCTTCTTCTTTGATTTTCAGCCATTTGTGTAAGATAAAATGAAGTTTGGAAACAAAACGGAGCTTAAAAATGAATGAAATTGAGAAAAGCACTAATTTCGTTAGAAAATTAACTGAAAATGGGACAATATTTAACTGAAAATTGGATGAGGGTGAGAGAATATGTGAATATTTGAGAGTAGAAGAGAAAGGGTAGAGAGAAATAATGTGAAAATAAAATGGGAGGAGGGAGGTGATATTTATAGTTAGTAAATTAGGCAAAAAATTTTTTTTTTTTTTTTAATTTTTGACTGCCCAAGTTAAAGTTCTGACGAACATAACGGCTAGTTTTTGAAAAAGTAGCCGTTGGAATGAGTTCTGGCGTTATGCTCGGCCGAGCAACTCATATGACTCGGCCGAGCATGACCGTTATTGGAAATTAACACACTGGAAGGTTATGCTCGGCCGAGCAACTCATATGACTCGGCCGAGCAAGTCAAAAACCGGCGGTTGACCGGTTTTTCAAAATTTCAAACCTTAACCGAACCGGCCAATTACCGGTTTCGGTTAGCCGGTTTCGGTTAACCGCCTTTGACCGATTTGACCCGGTTTTGACCGGTTTTCAACCGCCCGATTGACCGGTTCGATTTATAAAATGGACACGTCTAATTAATACATCACTATAAATCATATCAATAATACGGTTTTAGTATTTATTGTTCAAAGTCTACGAATCACCAAATTGTGATCAATCAAATTTATTAACAAAATGAAAGATGAAATTAAATAAAAATCATTATGGTTCCAAGTTACAGCACTATCAAAACACAACACAAAAGGAATTCGAATGGGCTCTTGTTAGAAGGTTATAGTTCCAAATTAATGCATTACTTTAGGTCAGAGAAAATTAAAATGGGCTTTTATTAGAAGATTTTGGGCCGAAATTAACTTGCCTTATTAAAGAAATTTAGAAGTGGACCTTTATTAGAATATAATGGGCCCAAATTAACAAGGTTTATGGGGATGTAAGATATTATGAATATTCCCAAACGATTAAAGTATCATTAAACTACTCAAATATTTTAGTAAGCTATTTTAACTCTAAACACTAACCTTAATAATAAGGTTTAATTATTACTTTATCACCCCCCCCTTCTTTAATGATCGACTCTTATCATCTCTTCTCTAGTTCTCTTCCTCTCATTTTTAATTTCGTTCGCAATTTTGAAAATAAAATTATTTTTTTGGAGATGAA
Organism: Adenophora triphylla var. japonica; assembly: GCA_022495995.1. Taxonomy (NCBI): domain Eukaryota; kingdom Viridiplantae; phylum Streptophyta; class Magnoliopsida; order Asterales; family Campanulaceae; genus Adenophora; species Adenophora triphylla. The sequence continues at coordinate 43,642 of JAFEMH010005189.1, read as the reverse complement.
CAAAAATAGCAAATAAAATATTTTCGGGCATTTGAGTTGTGTAGGTTAAATATGAAATATGGACCATAAAAACAATTTCTCATTTCATTATTTCAATTAAAATTACAGAAGAATTATAAAACTGATTTTGATAGACCCATTTTATTTAAGTCAAGCTTGATTTATAAAATAGAGCTGACTCACGAGTTCTAGGTGTACAGCCTGCAAATCACATGGTGAATTTAAAATGTGATATTGTGATACGCCTCATCCAGTAGATAACTAAAAGTCCAATATTTTTCTACTTTACACAAATTTCAACCGTAAATCAATAGGATTTAGCGTACATCCAGGAAATACTCCCTCCATTCCACGTGAATGCAAACTTATTTCTATTTATTTGGCCATTGCACATTTAACGCGTAATCCTTTAAAAATGGCAAAGAATATTCACTATTCCACCCACTCATTCTCTCTCCTACTTCACTTTTACACTCACAACATTCTCTCTCCTCACTATTCCTCCCACTCATTCTCTCTCCTATTTAATTTTTCATACTCACAACATTTAACTTTTTCTCTTTCTTACATCATTTTTTCTTAATTCCCACACCCAAAAAGTTAGTCCACATTCACGTAAAACAGAAAGAGTATATGCTTTCTCTTTGTTCCACTTGAAAAAACATAAAGTCGCCATAAACGGGAGTTAAGGATAATGTGTAGTACAATAACTGATGCGGATAGAAAAATTGATATAAGAGAGGAAAAAGTGTAGTTGGAACAGAAAATTTTGGGGAAAATCTGTTTTTTCATAAATATAAAAAATTTTATTTTTAAATATATCGATTTGATGTTTTAAAGCCTAAGCTCACTGTTTTAAGGTCTAAACTCGCTATTTTATTTTCTAGCTTAAACTCACTGTTTTAACGCCTAAACTCATTATTTTATTTTTTAGATATTTTAAGGCCTAAACTCAATGTTTTAAGTTCTAAACTCGATATTTTTAAGGATGAAAATGGATTTTTTTATAACTTCTGGAGAAACAGGTTTCCCCTAAAACTTACTCAGTTGAAAATAGTAATTGAATAATTATTTTAGGTATGACAAGTCTCGTAATAAAGAAGTAAAAAAAAATTATTTGAGTGTACGTTTTCTTAGGTTTTTTTAAATGGGACATTCAAAATAAAAATTTATTTCTTTTTAAAAGGACGGAAGGACTATTGAAAGAGTGAGATTTTAGGAAATATTGACTTTCCTAAATCGAACCCAATTGGTAAATAGATTTTATAACTTTTTTATCAAAGATTTAGAATCCTATTTAAAAAAGGGCATTGTTAAATATGTAAATATCTTTTATTTATGTAAATATATTTAGAATAAAACTAATATTACTAACAAATCTCTTTAATTATAAGTATCAATCTATGTTTCATTGTATGAGTTGGATTGTATCAAATAAGGAATAGTTTGACTAATTGAAAGACTTCTCAAATGTGCATATAAATACAAGACCTCAGCACATTGAGAAAACACGGATTGAGAATTATTTGTAAGAGAAAATATTTTGTTTTTCACGAATTCAAGACATCTTTTTAGGTTTTGAGTGCAGTTGTGACTTATATCTAAACTCATATCTATATTTCATTCAAGTTATTTGTTCTTCTTTTGATTATAATAGGTTCGCCTTGGAAAAGGAAGATTGTTCTTGGTTTAGAAGTTGATTAGAACTTGCTTTAGTATTTTAATATTTTTGTTTCACTTATTCTTGTTTTCTTCTGTAAAACAGATCTTTAATAGTGAAAATCTTGTTGGGCTTAAAGTCTTGTTTGTTGGGACAGAATCAGTAAACGCTTAATTATTTGTATTTTTTATTTTATTCCGCTGCTTATTGGTGGATGTGTTAACAGTTATAACTTAAATTTGTACTCACATCCGTAATATGTTTGGTTGAAATTGATTTCCTAGCTACGCTAAACTTTAAATTGACATCAGAGCCAACTCTCGACATATTACTGAGTGATCCAGAAAGTGTAGTCATAATTGAATGTCAAAATCATCAAAACAAACCTCCAGTCTTGAATGGTACCAATTACAATTCTTGAAAGTCTAAGATGCGTAACTACATCAAATCAATTGATAAAAGAGTGTGTATGTGCATACTTGGTTCTTGGCAACCTCCCACTGTGGAGAAGAAGCCTGCATCAGTTATTGGTGAAACTATTTTTGAAAGAAAACCTGAGAAAAGATGGACCCTTGATAAAATCACCTCTGAAAATTACAATTCTAAAGCCATGGGTGCTATTTAAAGCCATGTTTCTGAAAATATGTACAAGCTTATCACCAATAAATGTATTTCTAAAAATGTTTGGGATATCTTACAAATGTAATTGATAAGTGACTATTATATAGTCATTTATTTCATCATTTATCTATTATTTTCTTTGTTTTTAGTATCATTTAGTTTGTATTTAGTTTATTTTAGCTTCTTTTGTCATATATCTTCGATTTTATGCCTTTGGTATATCTTATATTCTTAGACAGGTTTTAGAGTCATTTTATGAACAATTGAAGCCTTGAAAATAATCAAGTATCAAAGCCATGGAGGGACAACATCAAATTAAGCACACAGGCCAAATCCCAGCCTGCACGGTCGTGCTCTTTGCATAGGAGCGGCCGTGCATATGGTCATTGTCAGGCCAAAATTGGCCCCAAAACATAGAGTGGCCGAGGCTTGAAAACCAGAGTGGCCGAGCAAATCCAGCCAGAGCGGCCGTGCAGCAGAAAGAGGAGCGGCCGTGCACAATGCCCAGTTCAAACCAAATTTTGGAGCCAAGCTCGCACGGGCGTGCAGTTCCCTTGACTCGGCCATACAGTCGTTGTACCAGTTCCAAAAAGGCACCACTTTGAAGAGTCTCATCCATGTCTATATAAAGACAATTGTAATCAGTCCTTAGATATATCTTAGAGCTTAGAAACGAATTATATATCAGAATATACATAGAAACAAGATTTCTTTATCATCATTAGTTCCAAATCTCTTGAAGATTCAATTGTTCATCATTGTTCTTGAAGTACTTTGGAAGAAGCAATATAATTTCAGAAGTTATTTTCAGCCTTCGTCTCTTAACAATCATAAGTCTTTCTTCCCCTTATCTCTTATTATTACTTATGTTTGTTTGTTTCATAATGGCCAGTGAGTAATCTCCCATATTCTTGGGGTTGGAAACTTAAAATGTCTTTTTGTTCATCAACTTTTATAAAAGTCTTGTCATTTCTCTTCATCTAAATAATTTCTTTATATTAATCTCAAAATGACTTACATTTTGGAGACGTCCAACTTGTATGATTCAGTTAATCGAGAAAAGTACCTAGCGGAGAATCTCGATTAACGGAACCATATAAAGGAACTAGGTTTCATTGATCACGAGAGTAGTTCAATGGCCTAGGGATGTTCCTTGAATGGAAAGTACGTTGATTTGTGAACTTTAATGGATCCTTGCTAATTATGGGCCATCGAGAGATAGGGCATAATTAGTGAAGGGTACAAATGCTACTTGCTTGATCGTGAGAAGTAGTGTAGGCTTAACGTACCATCCTTTATTTTGATGAAAATTTGTATTTTCAAAAGACATGACTACATGATGAATAATTGACTAAAATGATTTTCAATCCCGAGAATGCTTCCATTTATAAGAGTTTTTCTAAAGTATTTTCTGTATATGTTCTATTTTCTTCTTGAATCAACCTATAATTCTCCCAATCTCTTTTATATTTCTTAGTAAAAACAAATTCATCCCAAAGTAAACCCTGTCCTCGTGGGATCGACCCGTACTTGCACTCGCTATATTTCAATAGCCTGTGCGCTTGCGGAAATTAAAATAAACTGTTAGGTTTCACACTAACAGTAATGTGAGGGGATTCCAAGTGTTAAATCCACTAGACTTATGATTTTGATGGATAGATTTGAAATTCTGAGAATGGAAGAGACAACAGACATTGTCTCCTATGCTGCAAAAATTCATGAGATCTCTAATGAATACACTAGGCTTGGTGAATCTATCTCTAATGCTAGACTTGTAAGCAAAATCTTGAGAACCTTACCTGAAAGGTTCAACATAAAGGTTGCTGTCATAGAGGAAACTAATGACACCAACACTTTAGGCTTAGACAAGATTGTTGGTATTTTGACTGTGTTTGAGCTTAATCTTGAGGCTCAGAAAAAGAACAAGGTCATAAGCCTTGCTCTCAAAAGCTCTGCAACAGTTCCAAAAGAACTTGTTGAGCTCTACTTAGAGATTGACGAATCAAGTCTTGAGGATGAGGATTTGGCCCTCATCTCTAAAAAATTCAGTTCTATGTTGAAAAATAAGAGGATGAGCAAGTTTCCTACAGACATGCTCCAAGTGTTGAAAAACCTAAGGTTAACACTGAGAATGGGTTCAAAAGGCACTACAAGAAAGTTGGTTATTTACGACACTCATTTACGGCGGGTAATACGCGCCCGCCGTATATATTAGTTATATACGGCGGATGATACGTGTCCGCCGTATATAAATAATATATACGGCGGTATACACAACTGCCATATATATTTCTTATATATGGCGGTTTAAGCCACCGTAAATACGTTGTATACGTACGTTTGACATATACGTATATGAGATTGAAGTTATATAAGGCAGTATATTAGTATCCGCCGTAAATAGTTAAGTATATTCGGCGGTTGACACGCGTCCGCCGTAAATAGTGCACAATATTTACGGCGGCGTATAATATCCGCCGTATATAGTAATAAATACCGGGAACCCAAATTTCCAACTCTCAGTTTCGCGCAAAAACCATCTCTCTCTCTCCTCTAGGGCAATCCAACAATCCCCTTCCTAGCTCTAGCTCCGTTCTCTCTCTCTCCTCTCCCCAAATCGGCGTTCCCTCTCTCTCCGTTCACCGCCACCAACAACGCCTGAAATTGCCTTTCCGGAATTCTAAAAGTTTGATTTCTCCGGTCTTCCTATCTCTCTAATCGCCTCAGCTCCAAAACCTAGCGACATGTTTTCTTTGATCAACAACGAATCAGCAGGTATACATTTCTTTCCCCCTTTTCTGATTTACTTTTAATTTTTCTTTATTTTATTCTTTGTTGGTGTTATTCTTTGTGTTATTCTTTATTCTTTTGTTATTCTTTGTGTTGTTGTTATTCTTGTTATTCTTTTGTTGATGTTGTTGTTATTCTTTATCATTTGGTACTATTGTTGTTGTTGTTGGCTCGTAATTGAAGCAAATTGCTAGTTTACATAGTTATAATTTTGATTTCAATTTCGGTATTCGTACCTGCTCGATGGGGACGGGATTGCTTTTTGTGCCACTGAACTTATGGTTTTTGTTAAGTAGAACTGGTTAAAATGTTTGATGTTATTCGTGTTTGAATGTTCTTACTTCTAACTTGTTTCCATAGTCTGTTTGTGCTTCACTCACTTTCCGGTTCAGGTTTCATGTCTAGGAAACATTTGATGTGATTAGTTCCTGCATTTCCTATTTCATTTTGGGTTTGTTATACTCCCAAAAGGGCCCCTGCTGGGGGGTAGATCGGGATAGCGGCCCAAAAGGTATGAAACTTGGGTGTGGGTCGTTTGTCGAAATGGACTGGCCTTTTTTTTATTGAACATTCAATCAAATGTGATACGATGGCATATAATGTAATAGTACTGGAAGGATTCCTCTTTAGATAATAGGTACTGTAACTGGTATTCTTGTGATCGGTTTAATAGGTATTTTCTTTTATAGTTCCTATTCTGGATTGGGTTCATCCTTGTAGTAATCATATGAATTGAGTTGTCGACATGAAAGCGTAAGAACTCAATGGGCCTGAAATCATAAGAGAATCCCATTGAGTTCTAACGAATTCAAATATTTTGTTCGTCTAAATGACAGATACTCACCCTTGTTAACGTTAAATAGTCCATGTCTGAAAGTCAACCTTTTAAATTTCATACCTTCATGCCTATGTATTGCTTAGGATTTATATTAAAGTTATGCATTTCCTAATAGGCACATCATGAACCATCATACTTTGCTCAAACTACAGTTTTACCATACATCCATTTTATTTTTCGCAGTTTTAACGCCGTACTCAAAATACGTATGCTCAAACCCCTAATGCTATCTGTAACGATTGTTGCCATTTTTCCGAAAGATTGGTATTTTTCTTTTCTTTGAAAATCAATCGAAAAAAAAAATACGGAGTCGCCACGCCATTTTTATTTTAAGGGCCAAAACTTTGAAAAATGCCCGAGATTAGAGATTTGGGTTCGGAGGTCACGTTACACGCCGGGAAGAACGTTAGTGTTCACCCGGAATGCCTCGTAAAACGAGTCTTCCAAGCTTAAAAACCATTTGTGTGTGTGTATGTTCCTTTGGCCAAAATAAGTTGAAACTGAGAAAACTAAAAATTGAGAACTCTTTATAAGACATTAAAAAAGTCCCATAATTTTTGGTATGATTTTTGGGTTGAGTTTTGATACTCAAAAGAATTTTTGAAGTTGAAAACCATTTCTGCCAGAATGAAAAAGGCAGTGGACACTTGATTTTAAAATGGGTTTAAGAGCTTTGAAACTTCAAAATATGGGGAAAGTCCGAGAATGAAAATTGTTCAAAACACCTTAAATAAGGTTTCTGTAAAAGAACTTTCCCATTTGGAGATAATTTGGTGGACCAAAATCTTCTGGAAACATCAGATATGAAATCTGGATTTCCAGAGACTGAGGAACTGACCTTTAAAATAAAATTTGAAAAAGGGAGTTTTACTCATGCAAAAAATAAAGTAAAAATATGTCTGGAAATCTCTGGATGTTGGCTACAAAAAGTATTTTGTAGTCAACACCAAATTCCAAGTTTCTGTATGTCCAAAAAATCAGACCATGGACAGAGGTCTTAGAGAAAGGCTACTGGACAGCAACTTTCTCTTGAAGAAAAACATGATTTTAAAGGGGGTTTGGCATCCATACTTGTCCCCATCTCCTTAGGCTTTGATCAGTAGTCACTAGACATTTTAGTGGTAATCTACTATATCAAGCCATCCTTAGGGTACATTAGGACTTAAGCATTTCATTTGCTTGGGAAGGGGAATTTTATCCTTGAAAATGAAGATTTGATGTATGAAAATGATTTTTAGGGTTTTGAAAATGTGTTTGCAAGTAAGTAAAGACACTTTGAAAAGAATGTTGATCCTTGTAGAGGATCATCCATGGAGATGAACTTCCATGGTGATCCTCTTGGATCTAAGGCAAGAAATGAACAAATTACATCTTCAAAGTTTGAGATGCATGCATGGATGAAAGAGATTTAGGGTTGGGAGAAGGAGGTTATACCTATCTTCTTTTGATTTTTGAGTTTTAGGCTTGAATGTAAGAGTGTTTGAGGCTTTGAATTTGAGAGTGATTAGTGAGTGAGATTTGGGAAAATAGTCAAGAGAAAAAGGTGACAATTCTAGGGAATTCTCACTGTTTTCTCAAGTATTTTTGCCAAGGTGCTGTTGTGAATTGTTGTTCTTCTTTTTTTTCTGAGACTGAAGGGCTTAATTTATAGGCTTCTGAAAATGCCAAAGATGTCCGCGCGGATCATAGTGGAAGCGTGCACTGTTCATTAATTACAGCTGCAGGCTTTGGACATAAAGAATATTTTCAAGAAATTCAAACTGGTTGCAGTTTTTCAGCTTGCCAAATTCGGATTTTTACAATTTCTTTTCTTTTTGAGATTCTTTTCTTGGTTTAACCTTAAATGTCAATCCCTAATCTACCCTTACTTTGTTAGAAAAGTTAGGAATTGTTAGAAATGTTAGGAATGTTAAGACTTTCGTTAATTTTCTAACGAAAATACTAACAACTCAAATTGGAGCACTTACAGTAGCCCCTCGGCGACGGTGCTTTCGAAGGAAGCGGGGTCGTCGATAAGAGTAAGGCTCCATATTTGACAGGGTGATCAAGTGATCGAGTGGCTGAACCTAGCGATAGGCTACCTACGTATCCCGAATGGGAATCAAGCCGGCCGTAGTTCGGGTCTTTGACCCTGGAGTGACTGTTTTAGGATGTCAACCTGGCAAGCGAGTTCTGCAGTCGGTTGTTGAAAGAGACTCTGCTGAGGATAAGAGATAACCATTTTGGTCTGATGGTTAAAGTTGTATATCCGCTCTGCTGGGGATAGGAATGACCGTTTCGGTCTGATGGCTGAACCTAATGATAGGCTACCTACGTATCCATAAGAGGAATCAAGCCAGTCGTAGTTCGGGTCTTTGACCCTGGAGTGACTATTTTGAGGCGTCAACCTGGTAATGATGGCGTTTTAGGTGCCTCAGACCTTGAAGATGATGGCGTTTTAGGTGCCTCGGACCTTGATGATGATGGCTTTTTAGGTGCCTCGGACCTTGATGATGGCGTTTTAGGTGCCTCGAACCTTGATGATGATGGCGTTATAGGTGCCTCGGACCTTGACGATGATGGCTTTTTAGGTGCCTCGGACCTTGATTTGAAATGTTTTCCCTTAATGGTTTGGGATGGATGGTCCTTCGGTGGACTTCGTCTGCTGCCGAAGAAGAGGGTGACCATTTTGGTCGGGTGGCTGGATCTATGGTAGGCTACCTACGTATCCCTAGTGGGAATCAAGCCAATCGTAGTTCGAAACGCTGCTGGGGGTTTCGTTGGAGAAAAATCGGGCTTACATTTTACGGCCGTCGGGATTCCGTTGACTTTGCTGGGGATTTTGTTAGCTTTTGCTGGGAAAATCGGACTTACGTTTGACTGTCGTTGATTGATTTTGATGAAAGAGACGGGATTCCGTTATCTTTCTCGGAAAAATTGGACTTACGTTTGACTGCCGTTGATGATTTTGATGAAAAAAACGGGATTCCGTTATCTTTCTCGGAGAAATCGGACTTACGTTTGACTGCCGTTGATGATTTTGATGAAAGAAACGGGATTTCGTTATCTTTTTCGGAGAAATCGGACTTACGTTTGACTGCCGTTGATGATTTTGATGAAAGAAACGGGATTCCGTTATCTTTCTTGGAGAAATCGGACTTACGTTTGACTGCCGTTGATGATTTTGATGAAAGAAACGGGATTCCGTTATCTTTCTCGGAGAAATCGGACTTACGTTTGACTGCCGTTGATGATCTTGATGAAAGAAACGGGATTCCGTTATCTTTCTCGGAGAAATCGGACTTACGTTTGACTGCCGGGGAAGATTTTGATGAAAGAAACGGGATTCCGTTATCTTTCTCGGAGAAATCGGACTTACGTTTGACTGCCGTTGATGATTTTGACGAAAGAGACGGGATTCCGTTATCTTTCTCGGAGAAATCGGACTTACGTTTGACTGCCGTTGATGATTTTGACGAAAGAAACGGGATTCTGTTATCTTTCTCGGAGAAATCGGACTTATGTTTGACTGCCGTTGATGATTTTGATGAAAGAGACGGGATTCTGTTATCTTTCTCGGAGAAATCGGACTTACGTTTGACTGCCGTTGATGATCTTGATGAAAGAAACGGGATTCCGTTATCTTTCTCGGAGAAATCGGACTTACGTTTGACTGCCGAGGAAGATTTTGATGAAAGAAACGGGATTCCGTTATCTTTCTCGGAGAAATCGGACTTACGTTTGACTGCCGTTGATGATTTTGATGAAAGAGACGGGATTCCGTTATCTTTCTCGGAGAAATCGGACTTACGTTTGACTGCCGTTGATGATTTTGACGAAAGAAACGGGATTCTGTTATCTTTCTCGGAGAAATCGGACTTACGTTTGACTGCCGTTGATGATTTTGATGAAAGAGACGGGATTCTGTTATCTTTCTCGGAGAAATCGGACTTACGTTTGACTGCCGTTGATGATCTTGATGAAAGAAACGGGATTCCGTTATCTTTCTCGGAGAAATCGGACTTACGTTTGGCTATAGGGAAGATTTTGATGAAAGAAACGGGATTCCGTTATCTTTCTTGGAGAAATCGGACTTACGTTGATGATTTTGATGAAAGAGACGGGATTCCGTTATCTTTCTCGGAGAAATCGGACTTACGTTTGACTGCCGTTGATGATTTTGATGAAAGAGACGGGATTCCGTTATCTTTCTCGGAGAAATCGGACTTACGTTTGACTGCCGTTGATGATTTTGATGAAAGAAACGGGATTCCGTTATCTTTCTCGGAGAAATCGGACTTACGTTTGACTGCCGTTGATGATTTTGATGAAAGAAACGGGATTCCGTTATCTTTCTCGGAGAAATCGGACTTACGTTTGACTGCCGTTAAGCTCTTTTGAAGAGGGGGTTAACTTTGGTTAACTCTGTTAAGTTGAGGACTAGACTGCAGAGTCCTGAAATTTTAAAGGGCAAAAGGGTCTTTTTGACCCTTCAATTCTGTCCGCGCGGAGCAGATTGGAAGTCAGACAGGTTTTTAAAAGGCACCGCCGCCCTTCTTCTTCTTCCTCACTATTTTTACAGTTTACGAGAGAGAAAGAGAGAAATCGCAAAAACCGCCATTGTTGGCCTAGAAAGCTTCGAAATCTTCCGATTTTCTTCGATTTTCGAGCAATGGAACACGCGGGAGTAGCTATTCAAGGCCAAGGACGTGGCCCGGTAGCGGAGAGGCGCTTGGAGCTTGTTCGAATGAGGAGGCATTACACACTTTCGCAATCGATTGCGGAGGAGCCATACCCCGATGCGTGGCAACATTGGGCTTCTGATCCGAGTCTCCGCACGGTATACTTCGAATCTCTTCATTCCCTTTGTCGATTTTTTCATTTGAAATTGATTTTTGGGATTTTTTTTTTAATATCCGAAAATTGATGTTCTTGGGCTTGAAATTTGATTTCGATGCTTTGCATGTTGTAATGAGTATATGGGTAACTCAAATGTGCACTTTGTTTGGAAAAAAGAATGGGCATTTTGCCTTTTTTTTTTTGATGTCCGAAAATTGCAATGAAAATTATAAAATTATGTTCTTGGCTTTGAATCTTGATTTTGATGATTCGCATGTTGTACTGAGTTTATGGGTAACCCAAAATGTGCACTTTGTTTGGAAAAAAGAATGGGCATTTTGCCATTTTGAAACATGAGATGAAAATTTGCCCGAATCCGGGACGGACTTTTTGTTGCATGTAGAATTCTTGCAATGTGATGTGAATGATATGAATGCGTGTTTTTTTTTTTGTAGAAAATATGTTTTTTTGTGAAAATGGGAAGGATTTTTCGTTCCCTTGATTGAATGAATGAATTGTAGAAAACTGCTTATGCATGCTATTTCATGAAAAATGGGACGGAGTTTTTACTTCCGTTGACTCAATATTATTGACATGTTTTTTTTTTTGCATGATGGATGATGGTTGTTGAAAATCTTTTCTTTTGTGCAAGAAAAATGGGGCTGAGTCCATTGTATGCCGTTATGCTGCCCGATTTTCTTCAAAATTTTATGATGCATGTGTATGCTCTTCTTTTTTTTTTTGATGCAAACGCAATTTTTTTTGACATTTTCTTTTTTCAATTGCAGGGTGGAGATCGTTTTGTGACGGAGCAGCTGAATAAGCTGAAGACTCGAGGGTCGGTGGAGGCCGTGGTTGACCTGTGGGACCGGCTTCCAGTCTTGGGCCGAGGAGCTTTGATGAGTCCGAGACAGATCGTCATTGGGACTGGATTATACGAGTTTATCGAGTGCCTGAGGGGATTGGTTAAGTTCTCCAAGAGCAAGGGCCTGATCTTTGCTTTGGCACAGCACTGGTGGGACGTGACCCACACATTTCATTTCTTCTGGGGCGAGGCCACAGTCACACCTTCTGATTATGCCGCGATCACTGGCCTGTCCTTTAAAGGACGGAGCATTGAGTGGAGAGACGGCTACGACGACTGGAGGCTGCGGGATCTTACGGGCTTTTACCCCATTCCCAAAAGGGGATGGGTATGGAGTATGTCGTGGTCCACGGGAAGATCGTGGAGAGCATCGAGGATTACGAGTGGGGATGAGAGAGTGGCCGCGGTGCGGTGCTAGGGCCTTTTATGGTATGCTTTTTCGAGCACACTTTTTGGACATGTCGAGGGACGGCGATGTTTGCTTTCTTTGAGGACGTTGGAGGATGTGGAGATGGGCTGGGGAGGTGTCTTGGGGAGAGGCAGGGCTGGCAGAGCTATATTTCGCTCTGGATCGATATAGCCGGAAGGCTGTCTGCTCCCTGACATGCTTCGAGTTCCCTCTGGAGGTATAAGCTTCTGCTTTTCTTTTTCTTTCTTTCTTTTCCTTAAGCATGCACTGTTCTTTTCGCGCTTGATTGATGAGATCTTTCTCTTTCGGAGGTATGGGCTGCAGGTTTTTCATGTCACGATGTGGCGGCGGCCGGAGCACGTCGGGGCATATCCGGCCATGCTCTCTGGAGCAAGCATGCTCGGGAGAAGATAGGTTCTAAGGGGCGCACGACCCTTAAGTACGAGGAGTGCCCGCCTTTGACGAGGGTGAGACGGATGAGGGGATGGTTTTCTACCCCTGGGGCCGCTTTGAGGTGGAGCAGCTGAAGGGTGCCGAGAGATGGGTGTGCGGCGGAGGATTTTGAGGGCTTGACTGCGATGTGTATTATGCGGGGAGAGAGTGACGCGCCAACATGGCGAGGGTGCGCCTCTGATGGCACCGGTAGAGCCTCCTGCCGACATGATGCATCCGAGTGAGAGATCGGAGACCTGGGACGACTATCGAGGTGGCCAGCACTTCTCGACGTTTGTGGCGATTGAGGAGTATTCGCGATTTATCTTGAGGAGGCTGAGGATGCCCCAGGTTCTTGAGAGAGAGGGGTTAGGGATTGTGCGATATCCTCGGACGGAATTTTCATATGTCCAGGATGGGGTTAGATTGAGGGTACAGATCCCTTAACCTGAGCGGGTCCCACGAGCTTTCCGGCCTCGTCCGGATATGAAGGTACGGGTTTTTACTGTCTCTTCTTCTTTCCTTTCGCTTCATCATTTTTCGCGTCAATTCTTTCTGACACTTTTGTTCCCGTGCAGTTCCCGGCCGTGGTGGTGGAGAAGCTGACGAAGCAGGTGATTGGGGCCAAGAGGTTCATTAGGAGGATGGTTGCTTGTGGGGCTCCTCAGGCCAGAGCGAGGCGGGCACAGCCGGCACCTGTGGAGCGGGATACTTCCCCTATTGCCTCGGAGCATTCTACCGAGACTCCTCTCTCTCCTCTCATAGATCCCGGCATAGAGCTGCCTCCGGACCACGTCATTCTCGGAGATTTGCATGGGCAAGGACATGTTTGGCCTCATGGTGGCTCTTCTTCACATGTCCAGGAGTCCGACGCGTTCACGTTCGGATATGACTTCTTTGCAGATCTCGGCTTGCCTTATCGCGGCGTTCCGGTTGATCCAGGCGAGCCTCTCTCTGGAGACGAGGATGACTCCGAGCCCGAGACATTCATGGCTACTGAGGAGGCGGGCCCGAGCCACAAGAGGGATCGGGGGAAAGGGCCAGCCACTGAGGATTCTGACTGACTATCTTTTATTGATTTCTGAGATTGTACCTATTTAGACAGATACACTTTATTTTCATGCACATTTTTTTTGTTGTTTTTTTTTTTGAAATGTAATAATCTACTTTTTTTGTTTGTTTTTTTTTTATTATGAATGCAATGTTGCATGAGTCCAGGTTTCTTGGCTAGGGTGCGAATGTATGGTATGTGAACTGTTTGGGCAGGCTTTGCACAGGTTTCGAGCGGCCGGGATGAAATATTCCTCCGTGGTGCAGCAGTTTGAACTGCTACAGATTTTTTTTCTGGTGGTGGAACTTATGTCCGCGCGGATGGGACAGTTTTCTGACACTGTCCTTTAATTTTGCTTCAGATCTGGTTTCCCTTTATTTCAAATTCAAACACCTTCTTCAACCACCAGTTCAAATAGCCATTTTCGGGGAGAAGGAGAGAAAATCCATGGAGAGAATTATGAGCATGCAAAATCCATCCAAATTATCCCAAGATTCTCAAATGTCATTCTTCACCAAGTTTAAGGAGTGGTGCCGGGAGATTATGCGTGAGAGGAGGTCATTCCTTGAAGAAAGGTACAAGATACGATGCTTGTGGTCTCTTAAGAAATTGATTCCGGATTATGATCTTTTGAGAGCTTCTTCCTCGTTTTGGGACACTAGAAGGCATGTTTTTTGCTTCTCTTACAATGAAATGGTCCCGACTGTTGAAGAATTTCGGGCTTTGCTTGGTGGTCCCGAGGTGGAGGAGATTGCGATTCCTTTGCCCGGAGGAGCCTCTTTCGTTGATAGGATGTGCAACCTTTTTCATCTTTCCCCGGAGGAAGCACAAGGTATGCTTCGTGGTCCCGATCACTTTGACATTTCTGGTCTTCCTGATAGATTTAGGGGCTTAGGCTTGGTGGATGATGCCTATTGGGATGCTTTTGCACTTTGCATGTTTGGTACCTTGTTCATGGTTTATTCCTTTGGAATTTGTCATCGGGCTCTGCTGGATGTAGTGGTTCACTGTCGTTTGGGCAGAGATGTTGTACCTTTGATCCTGGGGGAGACTTTTCACGCTCTTGACAGGTTAGCTGTCGGGAGGCGGTACATGTACGGGGGCAGCCCGTTTCTCTTGACCCTGTGGCTGATGGAGCGCCTGGGGGTTCTTCGCGAGACTTCGGAAATGATCAAGCCTTGGACATTTGCCAGGAGAGGGGTTACGGTGGATTTTGATGATCAGGGCTCGTGGGAGCGTTGGATGGCTGGTCGTCAGACTGAAGATATCAGATGGTTGGTGTCTCATTGGCGGGTGGAGACTCGGAGAGTACTTCAGGATGGATCTCCCGTGGTTATGCTTCCGGGGCTTTCTCAGTCTAGATTTTACATTCCAGCTCTGGTTCTGAGGCAGTTTGGCTTAGAGCAGGCTCCTTTGGAGGACTTCGATGATATAGCCACTAGGGTGGTGGCTCTTGCTTCTATGGATGATCCTTCGGTGTTTCCATTTATTTCCCGAGCATGGAGGTATGACGTCTTTCCTCCTCGGGTTATCCTCAGACGTCCGAGACCTGTGTTTCTGACCACTTGGTACTTGGATTGGTACGAGAGGCATTTGGGGGAGACTCAGATGGCTATTTTGAGACGACGTGAGGCCATTGTGGGTGCGGAGGTCCTGACAGTTTCGGAGAGGAGGAGGGCCGAGGCGAGGGCTAATCCTTATGACAGGAGCGGAGATGTTGTGACCGACTATGAAGCTTATGTCAATAGACAGGAGAAGAGGACTCCTACATTACCAGCTCGGCTACAAGAGATGAGAGATGACGCTAGGGCTACTAAGGCCCTGACATAGGCTGGTTTGATAGATCCTGTTCCTATACCAGAGCTTGGCAGGAGGAAGACCGACATTTTTCCTGTTCAGAGGAAGAAGACCCGAAGGGGGAAGAAGAGGGGAGAAGCCAGTACGAGTGGCTTGGAGTGACCTTAAGGTTTCCGAGTATCCCTTTCTTGTCGTAGCAGACACATTAGTTTGATTATGTATCTTAGTTTCTCTTAGCAGGTTGTCAGTTGTAGGAATGAACCGAGCTTAGACTCATCAAAGAGGTTTTAACTGTAATGAATATGTGAATTGTTTTAGAGTTTTTCGAGACGCTTTCATGGTCTGATCAGTGTATTGATGTCAAAGTATGACTTTTATTTGTGTTTTAGACCGAACCGTTTCCGGCTGCCTACGTTCCCTTCGGACTAAAGGGCTCAGGTCTTCGTAGTTCGACCCAGTTAATTTTTTGTTTTTTTTTTGTTTTTGTTTTTTTTGGTGCAACCCTGTCTTTTACCTAGGCCGCCCTTTTCGGGTTTTCAACCTAGTTGGGTATTACTCTTTTAGCACTCCTTTTTTTTTATATATACTTTTTTTGTTTTTTGTTTTTTTTTTGACTCAGTGTTTTACTCGTAGTATCTGCGCAGCTTGTCACCATTCACTGGGTGTACAAAAGGATTTCCGTCGAGGTCTGCGAGTTACATGGCTCCTCCAGAGAAGATCTTCTGGACGACATATGGCCCGACCCAGACGGGCTCCCATTTGCCAAGCGGGTTGATACGGACTGGGGGCTTCTCTTTCAAAACGAGATCACCTTTCCTGATCTCCCGATGCTTTACTTTCTTGTCGAAGGCTCTGGCCATTCTCCCTTGGTAGGCTCGGGTATGTTCCATGGCCTTCAATCGGCGTTCATCTAGCAGGGCCAATTCGTCATGGCGACTCTGGAGCCATTCGACCTCGTTGATCTGACTTTCCAACAGTACCCGGAGTGAGGGGATTTCTAGCTCGATTGGGAGCACGGCTTCCATTCCGTAGGTGAGAGCAAATGGTGTTTCCCCGGTTGCCGTTCTGACGGATGTTCTGTAGCCCCAGAGAGCAAGGTGTAGCTTCTCGGGCCAATCTCGACCTCGGACAGCCATTTTCCGGATGATGTTTTCCAGAGTCTTGTTTGCTGCTTCAACGGCTCCGTTAGTTTGGGGCCTGTAGGGAGATGACTTGTGACGGGTTATTCGAACTCGCTAGCGGCTGTCGCATTCCCCTTCGAAGTGGGATCCATTATCTGAGATGATTTCGGCCGGCAACCCGTATCTGCATATGATGTTTTCTTTGATGAAGAGGGCTATTTCCCTTGAGTTGAGGACCTTGTAGGATTTTGTAGGGCATCCTTTTAAGTTCCTTCGAAGAAACTACCAATCTGCGTCTCTTTAGGCTCTTCCGCAGTTCCCAGATTCACACTTGTCAAAATCTCTTCGGCAGCTTGGGCTCGATTTTCCTCCTTCCGAACAACCTGCTTAAAGATTTTTGTTCTCTTCTTTTTTTTTGTTTATTTAATGTGTCTGCTTCTTTATCTAATGAATCATTATTAAATGTTTTTTTTTAAATTATTAGTTAATTTATCATTCATTAAGAACGGAAGGAAATACAGTCTTGGCTACAATTTCGTAGTCTTCAGGCGTAAGGCCGTCGAACGACTCTAGAGACTCGATCTTGACAATGAGGGACTCGGAGTACTCTACCTAGATTGACACAAAGGGACGGGGGACCAATCCAAGCTTGGTGATCATTTCTTCTTTGGTCGCGGACGGGCCCGAGAGAGTTTCCAAATTCTTTAATGGCATTGCTGTCAGGGGTGTCATGACTCGGGAATTTTACTGTTTCTGTCCTCCTTCCTCGATCATCGCTACCATCTCTTTGACTGAGCTGAAATCAATCAGGTCTGGCACCTGGACCTCTTCCCCGAATAACTGCTGCATAATCGGACCATCTCAATCATCTGAAAAGACTTCTGTGGCTTTGGCTTTCGGCACTGTCAATTCAAACTCAGGCTTCGGACCTTCCTGGACAATCGGAATTGTGGTTGTGAGCTTCTCGAACTGTTCCACTAGGCTTGGCACGCCTTTGAAAGTGTACTCACTCTTCATGGTAGTGGTAGCCCCGGGTATCTTGGGTAGGTCCAGAAACACTCTACGGACCGGGTTAGCTTTGGCTCCCCTGAACTTGTTGAGGCTATCCTGCAGCTTCAGCCACCCTTACTGTAGGAGTGGGCTACGTGACATTACCCGGTTGTGTGGGACCCTTTACAAAGTAGTCAGCCAAATTAGGACTGAAAGGGAGAGATTTAAGGTTGTTGACCGGGACCCTTCCTGTGATAGCTTCTTTCCTTTGTAGAGCAAATTCTTTTTCTTTCGCGGTGTCCACTGAGGTGGCCTCATATCCCAGGCCGTGGCGAGTTTTCTGTCCTTTCACCTCGATGAGTTCGTGAGTTCCTTGTTGGTGCTTCCCTAGACCGAGGCCGGGTAGATAGCTCATCTTCCTCATCATTTTCGGGACCGGAGGGATTTTATCCCAGTGATCGTCGGATCTACGTTGCAAACTTGGGCCTTAGGAGGCTCGGCCGTGAAGCTTTGTTAGCATGAGACCTTCCTCATCATGTTTGATTTCCAGAATGGGTATTCCACCCGTATCCGTGCCCTCCAAGGTGACTAGATCCCCGTAAATGGTTGTTAGATCTCCATCTGAGACAAACTTGACACATTGATGGAGGCTCGAAGCGACTCCCTTGACCTGATGCAGCCAAGGTCTTCCCAATAAGGCATTAAAAGTGATCGGAATATCGATAACCTGGAATTCCACAGGTATCAATTTCTTGCCAAACCCGGAGGTCCAAAGTAGCAACTCCAGGGTTGCTCGAGATGTCGAGTCGTAAGCTTTATTTGTGAGGGAGGAAGGCTTCAAGTCTGTGGACTTGATGTTGAGCAGACTCATGATCTTTACCGGAAGAATATTCATTTCGGACCCATTGTCGACCAGGACCCGAGGGAGGCGTCGTTCATCCAATTGGACTGTGATGAAGAGAGGCTCGTTATGATCGGCCCCGAATTGAGGGAGATCGAGATCTGTGAAAGTGATTATGTTCCCGTAGTGGATGTTCCCAATTAATTGCACCACGTCATCGGGAGTAGCATCGATAGGCACTAGAGTGCGAGCCAGGATTTCTTCCAGCTTTAGCTTATGGGGATAAGATGAGGTGAGCAGGGACCATAGAGAGATGTTGGCACAGTAATGCCTTCTGGCCCAGGTGAGCACGGGGTCCTCTTTCTCAGGGTTAGGAGCTTCGGCTGTCTTGACACCGGGATTACGGTTTTCTCCGGATGCTTGATCTGCTACCCTTTTATCTGTCTTGGGATTCCCTTGGAAGATTTGCCCGGATCGGGTCAACAGGTTGACTTCCTCATCAGTTGCTTCTTAACTAGATTTCTTCAACGCTGCTAAGGTCAACGGGGGAGCCTTTTTGGCTATCGGCCACTGGTTCTGACGGAGTCTAGCAACGGTGAGGGGCTGAGCTTGAGCTGTACTGGCTCCTTCCTGGGCAGCCCTTATAACTGCTTCCCAAGTCATAGGCTTTTGAGTCTTAGGTTGTATTGTTGCCCCCTGGATGGCCCACAGAGCTAGGGCATCCTCCGATTCGCTCCCATAGCCTGCCTTGCTCATAGTTATCATACAACAAGAGTCGCTATTCTCGGGGCTTGGCGGCTTTTCGATCTCATCCCCGGTATAGTGCAGCCATTCTGGTTCCTTTCTGTAATACTCAGAGCTGGAGATGATTATAGCATTCTGCGTGGGAGGAGCATCGGGTATCATGCCAGTTTCCAAGACTTCTCTGAGAGCCGAAATACATTCGGGGAAGGTGACCTCTTCTTGGGTAACCCTGATAAGGAGTGTTACTTTGCTTCGGGGTGGATTTGATCTGACCATGGTTATTTTCTCATTTGGGAGGATGGGAGTTAGTTTCCCTCTTTCTAACAGATCTTCAACTATCAGCCTGGATCGGGTGCCTGAAAATCCTTTTCCCAAAGCATGGTAGGCAGTGTTGAACTCTAAGACATCCACGTGCTCAGCCCCAGGAAACTTCATAGCCTTCATGTCCTCGGTTTCATATTCGTCTTCCGAAGTTTCTTCGGTCTTATGGCTATCAGCCTCCATCTCATCATACATCTTCTTCCTTTCACCCTTGCAAGTAGGGCAACCACAAGTAAAGGATAGGCAACGTTCCCCCTTGTAGTTCGATGTAGCAGCTCGATAGATTTGGGTCCAAATGAGGAGCACCCGAGGTCCATTGTCGGGTGCGGGGGCAATTAAGAAGGCGTCATGTGGGTCCATAGGTATGAAATCCACTGGGGAGACATTTAGATCGATAACCCTTTTGAGTGATTGCAGGCACTCGCTGTGCTCAAGCGGCTCGGTTGTGACCCTTACAGTTGTTATGCCATCCGTTCTCGGGAAAGAAGAAAAAGATCCGATGACGTTCACGAATTCATCATCTTCTAGTCGTTGAAACCCTCCATTCTCGACCAGCGCTTCAATGAACCTTCTCCATTCATCGGCTAGGTTCTTATAAGGAATATTGTGCTCTAGGATTTCGGATATGTACGGATCTGGGCGCGGGCTTTGTTGTCCTTCATCCTCTGAAGTATCCGGACACTGACCACAAGTACATCTTACGAGGTGCAGTTCTTGGGGGCCCGTCCCTATTGGCATCTGACTTACATTTTCTGGTGGTTCTTCATCGTCGCTTGGTGACAACCAACCATTGTGTCTGGCTCCCATGGCATCATTTCCGGCCTGATTGTTCCAGATTGATTCCGGATCTGGGGCCTCAGTTGAATCTTCGCTCTCGTCATCATCGTCGTCATCGCTGTCATCGGAATCATCTTCCCATACTACTGGGATTTCGGCTGAGAGGGAACGCCGATCAAACCCGTTAGGGGAATATGGGTGCGTACAACCACAGAAATTGTCATATGCCCCCATTCCCGGAAATGGTAATTGCGACTCAGCTTCTCCTCCCAGAAACTGCGGGGGAAGAGTGAGAGGGGGTGGCACGTATTTGACTCCAGGAAGGATATAGAAGGAATCCTCCTCCTCTAATTCTTTGCTGTTCTCGGGATCATATTCAGCCTCTCCCAAAACCAACTTACAGAAGTGTACTAGCTCCAGATGCTCTTCGGCCTCTTTGCTGATAAGCCCCAGTACAGGCGCCCGCCTGAAGCTTTCTTGCTCGATCCTTCTCGATTGTTCTAACCATCTTATGTAAATGGTTTTCTCATGTTTTGACCGGAACAACCCCAGTTCTTTAGTATCAGCTTTCCCTTCATCCGAGAGATAGCGGGCCTCGTATTCTTGCAAGAAATCTCTGACATGAGACCAAGGTGGGTTGACTTGTTCATCATCCTCAAGGTTGAGGGGGAATCCGAATTCAGGATCCTCGACAAGGTTGGCCATGGGTATTTGGGGACCTTCATCAGCATCTTCCTGGGCATGCGAAGGTTCTCCGCATTCAATCATATTCACCTGATTATGGTTCTTTGGCAGAGGATTTTTGACTGTATTAGGCCCCTCGGGGCCTTCCAACTTTCCTTGCTCTATCAAGCCTTGGATCGCCTTTTTCAGAGTGAAGCGGTTGTTAGTCGGATGTGCCGTGGGCTTGATGAAAAGCGCAATACTTTGAGGTATCCACGGGAGCATTCGGATTCTGGGTTGGAAATTCTCCAAAGGCCGCGGCAAGCCTTCTTTCACCGAGTCCCCTAAAGATGTCGTTTAGAGGCATTCCAAAGTTTTCGAGGTTCGCTGACCCGTGGCACAGGGCTCGAAATTTGGTTTTACGGGAGCAAAAGAAGTTGTGTTATTACATTCTGTCCCGCATAATTAATCACCTCTTTGCCTTTAGCAAGAGCGGGAGCGGTGTTGGAAGGAGGAGCCCGATATACGTAGGCAGGTGCGGCGGCGGTTGTTGATTGTAAGCCTTTTCAAACTTAGGCTGCGGAGTTAACCATGGCCCGTAAGTGCGAGTACGGGAAGTGGCGAGGGAGGCTCTCGAGATGTGGTTTCGAGGCATGGCGAAAGATGTCCGGTTGTTCCTCTTCGGAAGGAGGGATGGCCATCTCACTTGAGTTTCGAGATTCCATCACTTGTAGAAATCCCCAACATTCTCGTCGGGACGGCTGCCTTTGTTGTCTGCGAGATCAACTCTATTTGTTTCCCATTCCAAGTTAGCTTTGTACTTTTACGTGAAGGCATTAGTAATGTCGGTCCCATGTAGCCCTGGCCTCGGGTTTTAAGCGGAAGTACCATTTTAAGGCCTTGGATTTCAAAGACGGCCGAAATAGTCGACCAGCTGGCTTGATTGGTACACCCTTTGGCCTTCATCGCCAAGGTATACATGTCCAGATGAGATTTCGGGCATGCAGTACCATCAAAGAGGTCCAGATTCGGCATAAGAAATTTGTGAGGCAGGGGAACGATGGAGTCCGGGTCCGTAGGCCGGAAGGCAGACTTTTTAGCGGTCAATTCAGCAATCTGCGCTTTCATTTCCTTATGTTGTTCCATGAACCAGGCCAGATGGGGATCTTGTGGCGGAGCCATGGCGTTCAATCCAGTGACTGAGCTAGGGTGAGGAGCTACCACTGGCGGCAGACTGGTGGAGGGAACGGCCGATCCGGGGATGTAGGTGAAAACCTGTCCTTGGCCCAAATTGCCCGGGGGAGCATGAGTAGGAGCCTGGGCGAAGGGATAGAACCTCGCGGCCTGCTGTTGATTTTCAATTGGCAAAGTGGGTGGAGGCAGTCCTGATGTAGCTGGATAGCTTGGATTTTCGGAGTGAGACCCATAAGTAGGCTTAGGTGCGGGCTGCTGTCCCTGATTGTTGAATTGCATGGCCGTCTGGGGCGATGGTGTATAACCAGGGGGGGAATGTGGTCCTGGTGATTCTGATGAAACCAGGATGGAGGTTTGGTAACCCATTGAACCCTAAGTGAGAAATGGATTTGTGAAAGCTGTGTGAGGAGCAACTGAGCTAGCATCATTCTGAGGAGGGGCTCCTGATTGTGGCCCGAATCGGCGTGGCGGCATTCCAAGCTGATTCTTTGTGAAGATCGGAATGATCGGTTCCAAGGCGGCGGGATCCCAATTTCGTTGTGGCATTCGAGGTATCCCCAACCATGAGAAGATATTCCGTGCGGCTTTGTCCCAGCGAGGAGCTATGGCGGCTCGTCCGTTAGTGCATGGACCCGGTGGTCGGTAGTTGGGGGTGGTGACCCGTAGGCCAGGAAGCATGGGTTACGGTAGTAGTACCGTAGGAGGTTGGCGGTGGCATCTGGAGTAGTCGGGCGACCAAGATTGGGATTGGGGTCTTCCTCTTCTTCCACGGTGAAGGTGCCATCGGGATTGAGGCGGCGGCCAAACCATGGCTCTTAATAGCCTCCATAAGGCAATTCCAGTGTGCTTCTGTCGCAATCTCATACGTTACGCTAGCGATTCCCTTTGTTACATGCGAGGGTCCGGGAGGCGGAGTGACGTTGTCCCCATCATTACCCAGTGATGCGGACATTACGAAACCCGGAGTCGAAACAAACGGTGAAGCTGACGATGCGCTTGACTCTTCCCAACTGATCAAACGGTGACCCGGTGCCCGAAACCAAGCTTTGTGAGGAGCTGCGGGGGAAAAGGCACGAGGGTTCAGATGTCTGGGGATTGAAGGAGGGTAGGTATTTGGGCTTTGGGCTCATGCAACATGCGATTATTTGTTCTTGTTTACTTAAAACATGTTTTATTAACCTAATTGTAAGTACCCAAATCCGGATCGTCCAAATCCGTCAGAAAGTTAACCGAAATCCGTTAACTGGCCCGCTCCAGGTTAACCGGAACTCGTTAAACTCCCCGTTGCCGTGCCAACGAGACGTCCCGGGACAGCCCCGTGCATCCCGACGTCGAACCGTACTTAACACGTTGTAAGTACTCCAATTTGAGCTTGTTAGAATTTTCGTTATAAAATTAACGAAAGTTATAACATTTCTAACAATTCCTAACTATCCTAACATTTCTAACAAAGGGAGGGTAGAATGGGCATTGCCAAATGAAGTTAAACCAAGAAAAGCATCTTAAAAAGCAAAACAAAAGAATAAAACCATAAATAGAAAATTTGGAAACACAAAAGCTGGTACATTAATTTGGTTTTTTGAATTTTTATTCTTCTGTCTAAAATTTGGAGTGTAATTAATGAACGGTGCACGCCCTGCGGCCTTGTCCGCGCGGATACCTTTGCATTTTCAGGAGGGCTATAAATTGAGCCCTCCGAGTCACAAAAATAAGAAGGAAGAACACAAATGCAACGAAGTTACGGCGAAATATAGAGAAAAGCGGTGAGAATTCCCAAGAATTGTCACCCTTTTCTCTCCAATCTTTCCCAACTCATACTCATCCACTCACTCTCATATTAAAGCCCTAAACACTCATACACTCAAGCCAAACACTCAAGAACACAAGGAAGATTGGTAAACCCTCCTCTTCCTAACCCTAAATCTCATCCATGCATGCATCTTCAAACTACAAAATGTAGTTCTTTCATCTTTTTCTCTAGATCTAAGAAGATCACCATGGAAGACCATCTCCATGGATGATCTTCTACAAAGATCAACATTATTTTCAAAGCTTTTCTTTCTTACTTGCAAAAATGCACTTTCAAAACCCTAAAAAACCATTTTCAAGCACTAAATCTTGATTTCAAAGGGTAAAATCCCCCTCCCCAAGCAAATGAAATGCTTAGTCCTAATGTACCCCAAGGATGGTTTGGTATAGTTGATTCACCACTAAAATGTCTAGTGATCACTAACCAAAACCTAGGGAAATGGGGACAAGCATGGATGCAAAACCCCCCCTTAAAATCATATTTTCTTTCTTGAGAAGTTGCTGTCCAGTAGCAATTTTCTCAGACCTCAGTCCATGGTCTTAATTTTTGGACACAGATGAACTTGGAATTTGGTGTTGACTACAAAACACTTTTTGTAGCCAACATCCAGAGCTTTCCAGACATATTTTTACCTTATTTTTGGGTGAGTAAAACTCCTCTTTTCAATTTTTCTTTCAGAGGCTAGTTCATCAGCTTCTGGGAATCCAGATCTCATATCTGAGGTTTCCAGAAGGTTTTGACCCCTCAAATCTTCTCCAAAATGGAAATTTCTTTCACACAAAGTTTATTCAAGGAGTCTAGAGAAACTTTCATTCTCTGAGTTCATCCAGATTATGAAGTTTTAGGACCCTTGAATCCATTTCAAAATCAGGTGTCTGCTGCCATTTTCTTCTGGCAGAAGTGACTTCTCAACTTCAAAAGGTTTTTGAGTACCAAATCTCAAACCAAAAATTCTCCAAAAAATCATGGGATCAGTTTAAAGTCTTAAAAAGACATCCCAATTTTTACTTTTTCCAGTTTCAACTTATTTTGGCCAAAACACACACACACACACACTCAAATGATTTTCAGCTTGGAAGACTCGTTTTTTACGAGGCGCGTCGGAGTGCACACTAACGTCCTTCCCGACGCGTGTAACATGACCTCCGAACCTAAATCTCTGATCTCGGGCTTTTTTCAAAGTTTTGGCCCTTCAAAATTAAAATGGCGTGGCGACTCCGTTTTTCCGGTTTTATTTGGTTTTTCAAAGAAACGCAAAAATCGAATTTTCCGCGAAAAAGGCAACACATCGTTACGGTGGCGACTCCATTTGGGGACTAAGCTTTTTAATAAAAAAATGGTATTCGGTATATTGGTGGAAACCATTAAATTTCCCGTTATCGCCTCCTAACACGAGTCGGGGATAAATTGTGGTCTAACAATCCCACGTACCGGTATCACCGTTTTCAAAAAAAAAAAAAAAAAAGCTTTTGAGGTCAAGCTTCCGTCCGGCTTTGAAAATCATTTTTGTGTGTGTGTTGATTTTTGCCTGATTTTCATGTTGTTTTGGCCGCCTCGGAGAAAGTCAAAATTTTATTGTCGGAATAATGTCCCTAGCTGTCGGAATTTCCGTGCTTACGTGCTTATGTGCTCATAAAAAAAAAAAAAAAAAAAAAAAAGATTTTCAAAAAAAGAAAATTTCCAAAAAAAAAAATAAAAAAAAATCATGCATCATATTTTTAAGACACATAAAAAAAAAATTTCTATTTTACTCGGAAAAAGAATATAGGCGCTTGCACACTACGCGCACGTGACCGTACACTTTGCACACTACGTCCTTAACAGGGAAATCCTTGTCGCGGTCCGTTTGGTCTTATTACGCCTCTCGGATGAGCACGGGACTACCCAAACATCCCATGGAGCCTCGTGTCGACCATGCACTTGTCAGTGACACACTTTGTCAGAGACCCGGTTGGTTTTTAATTACGAGTGCAGTGTCATGCCACTGTCAGGTGTATAGACCTTTCCTTTCAAGCCTTTGTCGGCATACCGACTCAATATCTCTCGGGTCCACTAATCGGTCGCTAATCGGTCGAAGTTACGCCGGTTTTCCGCCGCGGACTTTGACCAAGATATTGGCCGGCGCCTTGACTTCGGCTCGGCGGCACAAATTATACAACGACTCCCGGCATTGACCGAGTCATCAAGGATTAACGGTTATTCCATGCCTAATTACGGCTTAGCGACGACAAGTCAAGATCAATAGCGGACATTTATCGGTCAAATCATGCCAGACTTTTTGTCGAGCCCTCGGACATGATCTTGACTTTCGGCGTCGGCTTTGTCCGTAATTTACATCGAATGCTCGTTAAGACTCGATTACCCGCCGAGACTTTTAGGATCGTTTTCTTTCGGTCGGTGGGACCCGGCTTGCCCTATAGGACCCTCGCCAGGGCTGTCCACCCTGGGAGGTCGAAATACGGGTGGAATACGAGGGCTTATAGACGTAGTGACGGGGCCCAGCGATCCGAGAATCGAGTAGTTTGCGAAAAGAAGAGCAATCTTTTCCAACCGATTAGGTTAATAAAACATGTTTTAAGTAAACGTGAACAAATAAGCGCATGTTGCATGAGCCTAAAGCCCGAACACCTACCCTCCTTCCATTCCCGGACATCGAACCTTCATGTCCTTTCCCCGCGACTCCGCCCAAAGCTTGGTTTCGGGCACTTAGGGTCACCAGTTTGATCAGGTTAGGAAGAGTCAGCGCATCGTCGGCTTCGCCGTTTGTTCCGACTCCGGGTTTGAGAATGTACTGCATCGGCCGGTAATGATGGGGATAACGTCACTCCGCCTCCGGGACCCCTCGGACGAGCAACGGTGGAATCGGTTAGCGAGAACGAGATGAGGTTACGGCAGGAAGCACGGCTAAACGGCCTTATGGAGGCTATTAAGAGTCACGGTGCGGCCGCCGGCCTCAATCCGGATGGCACCTTCACCGTGGAAGAAGACGAGGATGCGGCCCCACTCTCGGTCGCCACGATTACACCGGGATGCCGCCACCCACCTCCTATGGTGCCACTACGAGAACCCATGCTCCTCGATTTTCGGGTCGACAGCTCCCGACCACGAGACCACCAGGATCCATGCGGCAGAAGCGGCCTGAATCGGTGGGGGCAAAATCGATGCGGAATGTCTTCTCATGGTTGGGGCTATCTCGGAATGCCACGGCTGATCGGGATCCCTCCTCGATTCGGAACCGATCAATCAGGACCCTCACGGCAACGGCCACGGTTCGGAATGCCGCCACTTGCAGTTACGGGCCACGGTCGGGAGCCCCTCCTCGAACGGTACTAGTTGTTGCTCCTCACACAAATCCATTCCTCACTCAGACTTCTATGGGTTACCAAGCCTCCATCCCGGTGTCATCCGAATCACCGGGACCGCAGTACCCGGGTTACACACCTTCACCACAAGCGGCCATGCAATTCAACAATCAGGGACGACCCGCACTTTTTCCCGAAGCCTACTTACGGGCCCCACTCTGGAAATCGAGTTATCAGGCTACATCGGGGCTGCCCCCGCCTACTTTGCCGGTTGAAAATCGCGGCAAGCCGCAAGGTTCTACCCTTTTGCTCGAGGCTCCTACTCATGCTCCCGGGGTAACTCGGCCCGGGACGGGTTTTCACCTACGTCCCGGACCGGCCGTTCCCTCCACCGGATCTGCCTCCGGTGGTAGCTCCTCTCTCTAGCTCGGCCGCTAGCTTGAATGCCGTGGTTCCGCCACAAGACCCTCATCGGCTTTGGTTCATGGAACAACATAAGGAAATGAAAGCGCTTGGTCCTTGAGCGCCAAGAGTACGCCTTAGGCCTACGGGAGACCGGACTCCATTGTTCCTCTCCCCAGCAAATTCGTGATGCCAAATCTGGATCTCTTTGATGGGGCTGCATGTCCCAAAACCCATTTGGACACATATACCTTGGCGATGAAAGCGAAAGGATGTACCAATCGGCGGTGGTGACTATTTGATCTATCCTTGAAGTCCGGTGCCTTAAAATGGTTCTTCCGTTTGAAACACGAAGCCGGGGCCACGTGGGACCAAATTACCAATGCCTTCACGAGAAAAATATAAGGCCAACTTGGAATGGGAAACAAATAGGGTTGACCTACAAACAACGGTGCGGCGTCTGATGAGAATGTTGGGGACTTTTACAAGCGGTGGAATACGAAACTCGGTGAAATGGCCATCCCTCCTTAGAAGAGGAACAGCTGGACATCTTCCGGTCATGCTTGAAACCACATCGAGAGCCTCCTCGGTCACTTCCCATACTCGAGACTTGCGGGCCATGGTTAACTCTGCGGCTAAGTTTGAAAAGGCTACAATCAGCAGCCATTCTTTGCACTGCCTACGAGATATCGGGCTCCTCCTGCTGCAAACACCGCCCTGCTCACTGCGAAAGGCAAAGAGACGATTAACTATGCGGGACGGGAATGTAATAACACGACTCCTTTTGCTCCCGGGAAGCCGGCGAGCCCGGACCGCGGGTCATAAATCTCGAAAACTTTGGAATGCCTGAATGACATCTTTAGGGGATTTGGTGAAAGAAGGCTTCTTGCGGCCTTTGGAGAATTTCCAACAGAAATCCGAATGCTCCGTGGATACTACAAAGTATTGTGCCTTTCATCAAGCTCACGGACATCGGGCGGCAATTTGCTTTACTGCGAAAAAGGCAATTCGGGGGCTAATAGAGCAAGAGGAAAGTTGGAAGGCCCCGAGGGGCCTGACACGAGTCAAAAATCCCATTTGCCCACGCGGAACCATAATCAGGTGAATATGATTGAATGCGGAGAATCTTCACACGCCCGGGAAGATGCGATGAAGGTCCCCAAATACCCGTGGCCAATCTCGTCGAGGATCTGATCGGATTCCCTCGGCCTCGAGGATATCGAGCGAATCAACCCATCTTGGTCTCATGTCGGAGACTCCTTGCAAGAATACGAGGCCCGCTATTTTTCGGGTGAAGGGAAGGCCGATCTAGAAAGAGCTTTGGGGCTGTTCCATCCGAGAACATGAAAGAATTATTTATACAAGATGGTTAGAACAATCAAGAAAGATTGAGCAAGAAAGTTTCGGCGAGCACCGTCTTGGGGCTTATCGGCAAAGAGGCGAAGAGCATGCGGAGCTGATGCACTTACGCAAATTGGCTTTGGGAGAGCCGAATATGATCCAGGAAACAGTGAAGAATCGGAAGAGGAGGATTCCTTCTATATCCTACACGGTGTCAAATACGTGCCACCCCCTCTCCTCTTCCCCCGCAATTTACGGGAGGAAAAGGCTGAATCGCGATTACCATCACTTAGGGAATGGGAGCATATGACAACTAGCGGTTGCCACGCGCCCCTCTTCCCCTAACAGATTTGACCGTCGCTCTCTCTCGGTGAAATCCCGGTAGTATGGGAAGAAGATTCCGATGACGGCGACCGACGATGACGATGATGATGACGACGAGTGAAGAGTCAGCGAGGCCCCGGACCGGAATCAATGCGGAACGATCATGCCGAGAAA
Source organism: Adenophora triphylla var. japonica (assembly GCA_022495995.1). Lineage (NCBI taxonomy): Eukaryota > Viridiplantae > Streptophyta > Magnoliopsida > Asterales > Campanulaceae > Adenophora > Adenophora triphylla. Next base: position 14,357 of record JAFEMH010005189.1, on the reverse strand, counting down.
TGAGCCCATGGGAGCAAGCCACAATGGTTGGTTGTCACCAAGCGACAAATGAAGGACCGCCGAGAAAGTGCGGATCGAGATTCCAATGAGACAGACCCCTACGAGGTGTCACTTTGTAAGATGCATTTGTGGCGTATGCCAGGATACTCCGGAGGATGAGGGCAACTGACAAAGCCGCGCCCGGATCCGTACATATCCAGAAATCCTAGAACACAACGTTCCTTATAAGAACTTTGAATGGTGAATGGAGAAGATTTATTGAAGCAGAGTCGAAAATGGAGGGTTTCGGCCACGGAAGATGAAGAATTCGTAAACGTTATTGGATCTTTTTCTTCTTTCCCACGAACGGATGGCGTAACAACCGTAAGTCACGGCGGGCCGCTCGGCGCGGCGAATGCACGCAATCAGCGAAAAGGGTTATCGATACGAACGTCTCCCGGTGGCCTTCATACCTATGAGTCCACATGACGCCTTTCTAATTGCTACGGGGCCCGAGCAATGGACCCCGGTGCTCCTTATTTGGACACGAGATCTATCGAGCCGCTACCTCAAGCTGCGAAGGGGAGCGTTGCCTATCCTTCACTGTGGCATTTACTGCAAGGCGAAGAAAAAAGGATATACGATGAGATGGAGGCGATAGCCACTGACTCGTGGGCCATCGAGGATGAAATCGAAAAGCGCCAGAGTCCCAGACAATAGCAACTCTTGTTGCATGATAACAATGAGCAAGGCCGGCCATGAGAATGAATCGGAGGACGCCCTAGCTGCGCTGGGCCATCGAGGGGCAACAACACAACCCCAAACTCAAAGCTTGTGACTTGGGAAGCGGTTATAAGGGCCGCCCGGGGAAGAGGCCGATACGGCTCAAGCTCGGCCCGCAGTTGCCGAGACTCGTCGGAACCAATGGCCAATAGCCAAAAGGGCTCCCATTAACGTTGGCGGCATTGAAGAAATCCGGTCAGAGACGGCAGTGATGAGGAAGTTAATCTGTTGACCCGATGCAGGCGGATTTTCCAAGGAAATTCCAAAGCGAGATAAGAAGGCCACGAGACCAAGCACCAAAGAAGATCGCCGCCCCTATGCTAAGGCAGTGAAACTCCAGGACCACGAAAAAGAGGATCCCGTGCTCACCGGTTGAAGCAAACACGGGCCGACATTTCCCTACGGTCTCTACTCACTTCGTCTTATCCCCATAGTGAAGGCTGGAAGAAAGCTTGGCTCGCACTCTCGTGCCTATTGATGCTACTCCCGATGATGTGAGTACGGTGATTGGAAACATCCACTACGGGAACATAATCACTTTCACGGATCTCGACCTCCCTCAATTTGGGGTGATCATAATGAGCCTCTCTTCATCACTGATCAGTTTGGATGAACGACGCCTCCCTCGGGTCCTGGTTGATAATGGGTCCGGAATGAACATTCTTCCGGCAAAGATCATGAGCTTGCTTGATATCAAGACTACGAGACTTGAAGCCTTCTTCTCTCACAGTCAAAGCTTACGACTCAACATCGGCAGTCCTCGGAGTTGCTACTTTAGACCTCTGGTTTGGACGAGAAATTGATACTGTGGAATTCCGGGTTATCGACATCCCGATTACTTTCAATGCCTGTTTGAGAGACCTTGGCTGCACCAAGTCAAAGGGGTCGCCTCGAAGCCTCCACCGGTGTGTGAAATTCGTCTCGAATGGGGATCGACGACCATTTACGGGGATTTAGTCACTTTAGAGGGCACGGATACGGGCGGAATACCTATTACGGAAATCCAAACATGACGAGGAAGGTCACATGCTAACGGGCTTCACGGTCGAGCCTCCCAAGGCCCAAGTGTGCAACATAGATCGACGGTCACTCGGGATAAAATCCCGAGAGTCTTGAAAATGATGAGAAAAATGAGCTATCTACCTGGCCTCGGTGCAGGGAAGCGCCAACAAGGAACTTTCAAACTCATCGAAGTAAAAGGACAAAATACTCGCCACGGCACAGGATATGAGGCCTCCCAGGTGGACCTTTGCAAAGGGAAAGAGATTTGAAGGCTGCCACGGGGAAAGGTCCCGGTCGACAATCCCAAATCTCTCCTCTTCGGTCCTAATTTGGTGACTACTTTGTAAAGGGTCCCACACAACCAGGAAACATCACAGAGCCCACTCCTACGGCGGGATGGCTAAAGCTACGAGGATAGCCTCAACAAGTTCGAGAGGAACCAAGGCTAACCCGGTCAGTAGAATGTTCCTGGACCTATCCAGATACACAGGGCTACCACTACCATGAAGAGTGAGTATACCTTCGGGCGTGCGACACAGTGGAACAGGTTCGAGAAGCTCACAACCACTATTCCTCCTGCCCGGGAAGATCAAACACTGAATTCGGGCGCGGTGCCAAAAGCTAAGGCCACGGAATTTCCCTCGGATGGTTGGGATGGTGCGGTTATGCGACAATTGTTCGAAGAAGAAGTCAGGTGCCGGACACGATTGATCTCGGCTCGGTCAAGAGATGATAGCGGCAATTGAGAAAGGAAAACAAAAACGGCCACAGTTCAGAGTCATGAGGCCACCAATAGCAATGCTGCTAAAAAATTGGGAAACTCTCTCGGGCCGTCGGCGACTAAGGAGGAAATGATCACCAAGCTTGGATTGGTCCCAGTCCCTTTGTGTCAATCTAGGACAAGTCCTCCAGTCTCTCTGTTAAGATCGGAGTCTCTAGGGTCGTCAGGTGGCCTTACGCTGAAGACTACGAGTGCGTAGCAAGCCTTTGTATTCCCTTTCGTTTTCAATGAAATGACGAACCTTTACGAGTATCCCTTGATTGCCACTTTAACTAATGATGAATTAATTAATAAAAAAATTTTTAATAATAATTCATTAGATAAAAAGCGAGACACATTAAACAAAAAAATCAAACAACAAAAAAATCTTTAAGCGGGTTGTCAGGAAAGAGGAAAATCGAGCCCAGGCTAGAGGAGATTTTGACAAGTGTGAATTTGGGAGCTGCGGAAAAGCCTAAAGAGATGCAGATTGGTGATTTCTTGAAGGAATCGAAAAGGATGCTCTGCAAAGTCCTACAAATCCTCAATTCAAAGAAAGTTGCCCTCTTCATCAAAAGAAAACATCATGTGCCGATACGGGTTGCCGGCGAAATCATCTCGGATAATGGATCCCACTTCGAAGGGAATGTGAAAAATTCTTTGGCGGAATTCCGAATAACCCGTCACAAGTCATCTCCCTACAGGCCCCCAGGCCAACGGAGCCGTCGAAGCGGCAAACAAGACTACGGAAAATATCATCGGAAAATGGTGTCCAAGGCGAGAGATTGGCGAGAAGTTACACTGGCACTCTGGGGCTCTGAACATCGGTCGAACGGCAAGTGGGAAACACCTTTTGCCCTCACATACGGAATGGAAGCCGTACTCCCAATCGAGTGGAAATACCCTCGCTCAGGTATCTTTCTTTGGAAAGCGAATCAACGAGGTCGAATGGCTCCAGTCGCCATGATGAATTGGCCCTCTTGGACGAACGCCGGCTGAAGGCCATGGAACACATCCCGGGCCTACCAAGGAAGAATGGCTAGAGCCTTCGACAAGAAAGTAAAGCATCGGGAAATCCGAGAAGGTGATCTCGTTCTAAAAGAAAAGCCCCGGTCCGTATCAACCCTCTCGGCGAATGGGAACTGTATGGGTCGGGCCATATGTCGTCCAGGAAGATCTTCTCGGAGGAGCCATGCAACTTGCGGACCTCGACGGGAATCCCTTTGTACACCCGGTGAATGGTGACAAGGCTGCGCGAGATACTACGCGTAAACAAAAAAAACAAAAAAAAAACAAAAAAAAAGAGTGCTAAAAGAGTAATACCCAACTAGGTTAGAAACCAAAAGGGCGGCCTAGGTAAAAACAGGGTTGCACCAAAAAAAAACAACAAAAAAAAAAACAAAAAAAGAGAGTGCTAAAGAGTAATACCCAACTAGGTTAGAAACCGAAAAGGGCGGCCTAGGTAAAAACGGGGTTGCACCAAAAAAAAACAACAAAAAAAAAACAAAAAAAAAACAAAAAAAAAGAGTGCTAAAGAGTAATACCCAACTAGGTTAGAAACCCGAAAAGGGCGGCCTAGGTAAAAAACGGGGTTGCACCAAAAAAAAAAAAACAAAGAAAAAAAGAGTTCACGGGTTGAACTACGAAGACTGAGCTCCTCAAAATGAGGGAACGTAGGCGGCGGAAACGGTTCGGTCTAAAGCACAAATAAAAGCCATACTTTGGCATCAATACAATTGATCGAGACCATGAAAGCGTCTCGAAAAACTCTAAAGCAATTCAAATATTCATTACAAGTTAAAAGCTCTTTGATGAGTCTAAGCCCGATTCATTCCTACAAGCGGCAGCACCTTGCTAAAGAAAACTAAGATACATAATCAAACTAATGTGTCTGTCATGGCAAGAAAGGGATACTTGGAAACCTCGAGTCACTCCAAGCCACTCGTCTTGGCCTCTCCCTTCTTCTTCCCCCTCAGAGTCTTTCTCTTACGAGCCAGGAAAAATGTCGGTATTCCTCCTACCAAGCTGCGGTATAGGAACGGGGTCTATCAAACCGGCCTCTGTCGGGGCCTTAGTAGCCACTAGCGTCATCCCTCATCTCTTGTAACCTAGTTGGTAACATAGGAGCCCTCCTCTCCTGTCTCTTGACGTAAGCCTCATAATCAGTCCACGGCGTCTCCGCTCCTGTCATGAGGATTGGCCCTCGCCTCGGCCCTCCTCCTCTCGAAGCGATCTGGTCCTCCGCACTAATGGCCTCACGCCGTCTCAAAATAGCCATCGAGTCTCTCCCGGATGCCCCTCGTACCAATCCCGGGTACAGTGAGTCGGGAACACCGGTCTCGGACGCTTTGAGAATGACAGGAGGAAAGGCATCGTACCTCCATGCTCGGGAAAGAAATGGAAACATCGAGGGATCATCCATGGAAAGCAGGAGCCACCACCCTGGTGGCTATATCATCAAAACCCTCGAAAGGAACTGCTCCAAGCCAAAGCTGTCTCGGGACCGGAGCCGGAATGTAGAAAGCTGGGTAGAAAGCCCGGAAGCTTATAACCACATGGGACCCGTCTGAAGCACTCTGCGAGTCTCCACCTTGATGAGGCACCAACCATCGATATCTTCGGTCTGGCGACCCGCCATCCAACGCTCCCACGAGCCACGATCATCAAAATCTACATCAACACCTCTCTGGCAAAAGTCGAAGGCACGATCATATCGAGAGGTTTCCCGAAGAACCCCCAAACGCTCCATCGGCCACGGGGTCAAGAAAGCGGGCTGCCCCGTGCATGTACCGCCGTCCGGTAGCTAATCTGTCGAGAGCATGGAAGGTCTCCCAAGAATCAAAGGAATGACATCTACGCCGGGCGGCGGTGAACAACAACATCAGCGAGATCGATGGCAAGATCGAAGGAATAGACCATGAACAAAGTGCCGAACATGCAAAGTGCAAAGGCATCCCAATAGGCGTCATCCACCAAGCCTAGGCCCCTAAATGCATCGGGAAGACCGGAAATATCAAAATGGTCGGGACCGCGGATCATGCCTCGTGCTTCCTCAGGGAAAGATGAAGAAAGGTTGCACAACTTGTCAACAAAAGAAGCTCCTCGGACAAAGGAATTGCTATCTCCTCCACCTCAGGACCTCGAAGCAAGGCCGAAATTCTTCCACTGAGTCGGAACAATCTCGTTGAAGGAAAGGCAAAAGACATGCCTTCTAGTATCCCAAAACGAAGAAGAAGCCCTTAAGAGGTCATAATCGGAACCAATTCTTTGAGAGACCACAAGCATCGTACCTTGTACCGTTCTTCAAAGAAAGACCTTCTCTCATGCATAATTTCCGGGACCAATCCTTGAACTTGTTGAAAAATGACATTTGGGATTCTTGGGATAACTTTGAGGAGCTTTTCTAAGGCTTTCCATGGTTTTCTCTCTTCCTCCCGAAAATGGTACATTTTGAATTTGGAGGTTGAAGAGGATATTTGAATTTGAAATAAAGCAAGGCAGGATTTAAAGCAAAATTAAGGACGGTGTCGAGATCTTTTGTCCCATCCGCGCGGACATGGGATGTCTTCATCGAGAAAAATTTTACGCGGTCCAAGGCTTGCTACACCAAAAGGAATATTCCGTCCGGTTGCTCGAAACTTGTGCAAAAACCCTCCCAAACCAGTCCATATACCAAACACCCTTGCAAAAAAAAAAAAAAACCAAGGCTCATGCAACCTTTGCATTCATATTGCATTGCATTCATAAAATAAAATCCTAAATTATTACATTCCAAAAAAAAAAAAAAGAGAGTGTGCATAAAAAAAAAAACAAACAAACATAAATAAAATCCTAAATTATTACATTCCAAAAAAAAAAATGTGCATAAAAAAAAATAAATAAAAAAAAATGTCATAATCTGTACAAATCTAAATCTCAAAAAAAAAAAAATCAAAAAAAAATCAATCGGAGTCTCCAGGCGCCAGATGTCTCCCGGCCCCTCTTGCGACTCGGGCGCCTCCTCGGGAGCCACTGAAAATCTCGGGCTCGAGAATCGTCCTCGTCTCCCGAAAGAGGCTCGTCGGGACCCAACCGGCACACTACGATAGGAGTAAACCCGGATCCACTGAAGAAGTCGTACCGAAGGTGAAGGCGTCAGGCTCTGAACATACGGAGACGACCCGCCATGCCGCGAGACGTGTCCACTGCCGTGCGGATCCCCAAGAATGACGTGATCAGAAGGCGGTGCCGCGCGGTGATCAATGAGAGGAGAAAGAGGGGTCTCGGAAGAAGTCTCAGGGAATAGGAGAAGCCTCCGTCGGACGGAGTGCCGGCCGTGGTCTCCTCGCCCTAGCTGAGGTGCCCATGGCAAGCAACCATCCTCCGTATGAACCTCTTGGCTCCGATCACTTGCTTCGTCGGTGTCTCGACTGACCACCTCCAGCGCACAAAAGCAAAGCGTCAAAAAAAAAAAAAAGGAAGTGATGCTAAAAATGATGAAACAAAAAGAAAGAAAAAGAAGGGGAAAAGGTGAAGCCATACCTTCAATACCGGACGAGGCCGGAAAGCTCGTGGAAGCCGCTCGGGGTGAGGGATCTGCACCCTCAATCGGACCCCATCCTGGATATAGGAAAAATCCGTCAGAGGGTACCGCGGGATCCCAAGCCCCTCCCTCTCCAAAACACGAGGCATCCTCGGCCTCCTCAAGACGAACGTCGCATATGGCTCGATCGCCACGAAGTCAGAAGTGCTTGGCACCTTTCGGTAATCATCCCAGTCACGGACCGATCGCTCGGAGTGCATCATGTCGGCGGGAGGCTCCACCGGTGTCCTCGGCGAGTTCACGCCATCTTGGCGCGTCACCCTCTCTCCCGAGATAGTAGGCGTCGCAAGTCGGGCCCCTCAAATCCTCCATTTGCCTTTGTCCAGGATCTCGGCGCCCTTCGGTGCGCTACCTCAAGCGATCCCGGGGAAGAATATCATCCCCTCATCCGTCTCGGCCTCCGTCGAAGGAAGGCAATCCGCGTGCACTGAGAGTCGTACGCCCCCTGGGCTTATCTTTTCCCGGGCATGCTTGGACCAAGGCTGCATGGCGGGATACGCCCGGCGTACGCCTCGAGTGCCTCCACACCGTGACGTGGAAAAACTCAGCGCCCATTACCACTGCGAAGGTAAAAATCCTATCAATCCGGTGCAAATAAAAGTGTGTGCTCAAAGGAAAGAGGGAAAGCAAAAGAGAGCTTATACCTGGAGCAAACTCGAAGCGATCTGAGGAGCTCATGACCTTCCATTTGTATCTATCAAGCGAAGTACGGCTCGGCCCGGCCCGGCCTCCCCCGGAAATATCTCCAAGCCGTCTCCATGTCCTCCAAGGACCTCGGCAAGGCAAAGGCCGCCGTCCCTCGGCATGACCAAAGGCGTGCTCGAGAAAGTAAACCACGGGAAGGACCTAGCAATCGATCGGCGCCTATCCTCTCCTCCCCGGCCTCATAACTCGCTATGGTCTCCACGATCTTGCCGTAGACCACGGCATACTCCATCCCATCCCCTTTTTGGGAATAGGGGAAAATCCAAGAAGAGCACAACGGATCGGCATCGCCGTAGCCATCTCTCCACTCAATGCTTTGCGTCCATTGAAGAGACGGACCCGTGATCGCGGCATAGTCGGAAGGCGTAACGGTCGCCTCGCCCCGAGAAGAAGTGGAAGGTGTGGGTCGCGTCCCACAGTCTTTGCGCGAGCAAACATCAAGCCCTTGCACTTAGGGAACTTGACCGGTCCCCTCAAGCACTCGACAAACTCCCGAGCCCCGTCTCGACAACAATGCAGTCTCGGACTCGGCAAAGCTCCTCGGCCCGCATTCGGAAGCCGATCCCACAAGTCAATCACTTGAGACTCCACCGATCCTCGAGTCTTCATCTTGTTCAGTTGCTCCGTCACAAAACGGTTTCCGCCTGTAAAAAAAAAAAAAAAAAAGAGAAAATGTCAAAAAGATTGCATTTACATTAAAAAAAAATTCGTGACATAACGACATACAATGAGCATAGCCCCATTTTTCTCGCATGAAAGAAAACAATTTTGACAAGTCCCAATGCATTCATCAAAAAAAAAAGATGCATTCCTACGGAAGTAAAAACTCCGTCCCATTTTCAACAAAAAAAAAAAAATGCATACATGCATATCATCCATCTTACATTCCTACGGGAGGAAAAATCCGTCCCACTTTTCAAAAAAATATATATCCTAAACATACATCTCATATTGGCAAAATGCCCATTCTTTCCAAACAAAATGCATGCATTGCATCATCATTCATCAATATCAAAATTCAATTTCAACAAAAAAAAAAATCATCATCATCATCAACATGCAATATTCAATTTCAAAAAAAAAAGAGAAATCACAATTCTTCGAATTTTCACATGTAATTTTCGAATTGAAAAAAAAAATGTGGCAAAAATGCCAATTCTTTTTCCCAAGCAAAATGCACATTTTGAGTTACTCATATACTCATTACAACATGCAAAGCATTAAAATCAAAATTCAAAGCCAAGAACATCAATCATTCGAATTTTCAAAAAAAAAAATTTCAAAAAATCACCCAAAAAAATTTCAAGCAAGAAATCGACAAGAGGATCGAGAGGATTCGAAGTATACCGTTCGGAGATGCGGATCCGAAGCCCAATGTTGCCAAGCATCGGGGTAATGCTCCTCCTCAACCGATTGCGAAAGATTGTAATGCCTCCTCATCCGGACGAGCTCCAATCGCCTCTCCGCTACCGGACCACGTCCTTGGCCTTGAAAAGCGCCTTCCCGTGTTCCATTGCTCGAAAAATCAAGAAAATCGGAGGAATTTTGAAGCTTCTAGGGCCAAAAATACATTTGCTCTCCTCGTTTTTCTCTCTCTGCTCTCGACAATCTCAAAAAATTGGGCGAGGAAGAAGAAGGGCGTTGGCCCCATTAATACCCACGACTTTCCATCCCTATCCGCGCGGATAGTATTGCAAGGTCAAAATGACCCTTTTGCCCCTTAAAATTTCGGGACTACTGCAATTCGGTCCCGACTTGACAAAGTTAACCAAAGTTAACGAAAGTCGGCCCCTTGTCAAGAAAATTCTCCCGGCGGTCAAACGTAAGGCCGAGGTGCCCGAGAAAGATAACGGATCCGTATCTTTCATCAAAATCATTTCCGGCGATCAAACGTAAGACCGAGGTGCCCGAGAAAGATAACGGATCCCGTATCTTTCATCAAAATCATTCGGCGGTCAAAGCGTAAGGCCGAGTGCCCGAGAAAGATAACGAGATCAGTATCTTTCATCAAAATCATTCCGGCGATCAAGCGTAAGGCCGAGGTGCCACGAGAAAGATAACGAGATCCGTATCTTTCATCAAAATTGCCCCGCTGATCGAAGCGTAAGACCGAGTGCCAGAAAGATAACGAGATCCCGTATCTTTCATCAAAATTGCCCCAGGCGATCGACGTAAGACCGAGTGCCCGAGAAAGATAACGAGATCCGTATCTTTCATCAAAATTACCCCGGCGATCAAGCGTAAGGCCGAGGTGCCACGAGAAAGATAACGAGATCAGTTATCTTTCATCAAAATTACCCCGGCGATCGAAGCGTAAGACCGAGTGCCGAGAAAGATAACGAGATCCGTTATCTTTCATCAAAATCATCCGGCGATCAAAGCGTAAGGCCGAGTGCCCGAGAAAGATAACGAGATCAGTATCTTTCATCAAAATTACCCCGGCGATCAAGCGTAAGACCGAGTGCCCGAGAAAGATAACGGATCCGTATCTTTCATCAAAATTACCCCGGCGATCAAAGCGTAAGGCCGAGGTGCCTGAGAAAGATAACGAGATCCGTATCTTTCATCAAAATTACCCGGCGGTCAAACGTAAGACCGAGTGCTGAGAAAGATAACGAGATCCGTATCTTTCATCAAAATTACTCCGGCGGTCAAACGTAAGACCAATTTCCCAGACGAATATAACGAGATTATCTTTCATCAAAAATCCCGGCAAACGTAACGGAATCCCAGAAAGATAACGGAATCTCATCAGTAGTACTCGAACTACGAAAGGGCTTGATTCCCACTAGGGATACGTAGGTAGCCTATCATTAGGAGATCCAACCCCTCGACCAAAACGGTCACCCTATCCTTCGGCAGCAGACAAAGTCCACCGAAAGGCCATTTCAAATTAAGGTCCGAGGCGCCTAAAAAGCCATCATCATTAAGGTCCGAGGCGCCTAAAAAGCCATCATCATCAAGGTTCGAGGCACCTAAAATGCCATCTTCAAGGTCCGAGGCGCCTAAAAAGCCATCATCATCAAGGTCCGAGGCGCCTAAAAGGCCATCTTCAAGGTCCGAGGCACCTAAAGGCTATCATCATCAAGGTCAGAGGCACCTAAAACGCCATCTCGAAGGTTTGAGGCACCTAAGACGCTATCACTAGAAAGCGATAAATCGCAATCTATCCCGAGACCAAAAATGGTCATCTCTTATCCTCCCAGCGAGTTTCTTTCCAGCAAACGGCGCAGAACTCGCTCACCGGAGTTCGAGGCACCTAAAACGCCATCATCTCGGGGTCAAAGACCCGAACTACGGCAGCTTGATTCCCATTCGGGATACGTAGGTAGCCTATCGCTAGGTTCAGCCACCCGATCACTCGATCATCCTGCCAAATATGGAGCCTTACTCTTATCGACGACCCGCTTCCTTCGGCGCCGTCGCCGAGGGGCTCTTGTAAGTGCTCCAATTTGAGCTTGTTAGAATATTCGTTATAAAATTAACGAAAGTTATAACATTTCTAACAATTCCTAACTATCCTAACATTTCTAACAAAGGGAGGGTAGAATGGGCATTGCCAAATGAAGTTAAACCAAGAAAAGCATCTTAAAAAGCAAAACAAAAGAATAAAACCATAAATAGAAAGAAATTTGGAAACACAAAAGCGGGCATTTGTTAATTTGGTTTTTTGAATTTTATTCTTCTGTCTAAAATTTGTAATTAATGAACGATTGCACGCCTGCGGCCTTGTCGCGCGGATACCTTTGCATTTTCAGGAGGGCTATAAATTGAGCCCTCCAGTCACAAAAATAAGAGGAAAAACACAATGCAACGAACCTACGGCGAAATATAGAGAGAAAACGGTGAGAATTCCCAAGAATTGTCACCTTTTTCTCTCAATCTTTCCCAACTCATACTCATCCACTCACTCTCATATTAAAGCCCTAAACACTTTCATACACTCAAGCCAAACACTCAAGAACACAAGGAAGATTGGTAAACCCTCCTCTTCCTAACCTAAATCTCATCCATGCATGCATCTTCAAACTACAAAATGTAGTTCTTTCATCTTCTTTCTCTAGATCTAAGAAGATCACCATGGAAGACCATCTCCATGGATGATCTTCTACAAAGAATCAACATTATTTTCAAAGCTTTTTCTTTCTTACTTGCAAAAATGCACTTTCAAAACCCTAAAAAACCATTTTCAAGCACTAAATCTTGATTTCAAAGGGTAAAATCCCCCTCCCCAAGCAAAATGAAATGCTTAGTCCTAATGTACCCCAAGGATGGTTTGGTATAGTTGATTCACCACTAAAATGTCTAGTGATCACTAACCAAAACCCTAGGGAAATGGGGACAAGCATGGATGCAAAACCCCCTTAAAATCATATTTTCTTTCTTGAGAAGTTGCTGTCCAGTAGCAATTTTCTCAGACCTCAGTCCATGGTCTTAATTTTTGGACACAGATGAACTTGGAATTTGGTGTTGACTACAAAACACTTTGTAGCCAACATCCAGAGCTTTCCATACATATTTTTACCTTATTTTTGGGTGAGTAAAACTCCTCTTTTCAATTTTTCTTTCAGAGGCTAGTTCATCAGCTTCTGGGAATCCAGATCTCATATCTGAGGTTTCCAGAAGGTTTTGACCCCTCAAATCTTCTCCAAAATGGAAATTTATTTCACACAAAGTTTATTCAAGGAGTCTAGAGAAACTTTCATTCTCTGAGTTCATCCAGATTATGAAGTTTTAGGACCCTTGAATCCATTTCAAAATCAGGTGTCTGCTGCCATTTTCTTCTGGCAGAAGTGACTTCTCAACTTCAAAAGGTTTTTTGAGTACCAAATCTCAAACCAAAAATTCTCCAAAAAATCATGGGATCAGTTTAAAGTCTTAAAAAGACATCCCAATTTTTACTTTTTCCAGTTTCAACTTATTTTGGCCAAAACACACACCCACACACACACACAAATGATTTTCAGCTTGGAAGACTCGTTTTTACGAGGCGCGTCGGGTGCACACTAACGTCCTTCCCGACGTGTAACATGACCTCCGAACCTAAATCTCTGATCTCGGGCTTTTTTCAAAGTTTTGGCCCTTCAAAATTAAAATGGCGTGGCGACTCCGTTTTTTCCGGTTTTATTTGGTTTTTCAAAGAAACGCAAAAATCGAATTTTTCCCGCGAAAAAGGCAACACATCGTTACACACACGTAAAAGCACGGCTTTCCCTGAAAAACGCATTTTCCGGCACTTTCCGGGGGCGTTTCGGACATTTCCCGGACTGTTATTTTAAAAAACGGACAAAACCGGGACCGAGGGACAAAATCCCACATGGCTGGTGACTCAGAGGGGCACGTGGCAGCCATGCCACCTCCCTCTAGTCACCCTTCAATCAAATTCAAAGGGAAAAGACCAAAATACCCCTGATTTGCAAGCCAAGTCCGGCCGGACTCCGCGTGCACATTTTTTCCGAAATTGCCGGCCAAGTCCTTCAAATTCTCAAAATACCACAAAACCCCCGGATTCGGGCTAAGTCCGTCCCAGGACTCCTCGCTATTTTCACCATATAAATAGAAGTTGTCAAAGGCAGAAAACAGAAAATTTACTCCAAGAAACTCACCACCCCACGGCCTGCGGTTTTTACCCCTCCCAGAGCTCAGTTACGGCTCTCGATTCGCGTGAAACCTTCGTATTTCGATCAATCCGCACCCTTTACAACTTCGAAACAACCTTTCGAATCACTTCTTCCGTGTCCCGTACATAGCCACACCTCTCGAGTCAAAGCTGAGTCGACTCCTAGCCATAGGTATAATTCCCTCTCTCTACGAATCTCCCGTTGAGTCTCGGTTTGCCACGCGCCGGTCGCTATAACCAGTTTCGAACGTCCGTTACCAAAATGTAGACGCCTCCGGTCTAACGGGGTCATAGATATGTTTTAGCCCCTCGATCTCTCTTCTCTTTTCCGTAAGAGAAGTAATCATTTGGAGATTAAAACAGGGCGTTCCGACCCACGTTCCTGTTTACTTTTATTGTCATTTATCAATTCGAATCGATCTCGATCCGTTGATCGTCCATTTAATTTCTTTGTCATTTACATATCCAAGAGCCTGTTTGGCCTCGTTGATCGTCATTTACAATTCTCGAGCCGCTTTGGCCTGCGTTGATCGGGTCATTCTGAATCCGGATCTCGTTTGATTCCGTGGCTGATACTGCACTTTAAATACTCGTCATTTACTGAAAGTCCGACCAAGGTTTGGATCGTAATAGTATTTTCTTTTTCAAGAAAAGTCCGAGTCGCATGTTTACCCGAATTCGTTGATCGCGCATATCATTTAATACGCATTTCCCATGTAAAAATCGTTAACAATGTAATGCCCGGTTCAAAACCGGAGTTCGTCCGATCCGAACTCTCTTTCAAAACGCGCGAAATGAGCGTGCCTCGGCCTCCGAACGCTCATCCTTCAAACTAAAAGCCGCCATTTGACACTTAAAATCATTTTAATACGCATTTTTCCCGTAAAAATCGTTAACAATGTCATTCCGGTTCAAAAAACCGGAGT